>VZTL01034163.1:0-12193 GCA_013400535.1 Scopus umbretta | reverse complement strand
CCCTCAGGTGAGCCCTGAGGGGGTGAGGCGGGCGGGAGAGGGCCGCCGAGGGAGGCTGGAGACGGAGCCGACGCGGCCCGCGCCTCCCCTCTCCCGGCGGCGTAGACCCCCCTCCCCTTTCCCGACTGGAAATGGCGCCCCGCTCGCAGGCGCAGCTGACGGGCCGGGCCCGCGGCCCTCCCGTGGGGCGGGGAGTGCGACCCGCTCGGGTTGTCCTTCAAGGTCATGGGCCCCAAGGCCAGCCCCTTCCCCTCCCTCCCCCAAGTCCGCCTTTGGGTGGGGATGATGGCCGCGCCGCTAACCTGCCGCGCTGCACCCCTGTCCTGCCCCGCCGGGGACGGAGTGCCCGCTGCCGCCTATCCCCCGGGCGCAGGCTGCACGGACACCCCACCCCTGCGGACAGCAGGGTGCAGAGGCACCCCACGGCCACATATCGCCGGGTTTCGGGGTGCACAGCCATCTTGCACACCTGTATTCCTGGTGTTGAGATATATGGATGTTCTGCACCCCACTGTTCTTCCAGAATCAGGGTGTACAGCTACCTAGCATCCCAACTCCACTAAGCAACAGGGTGCATGGCCACCCTCCATCTCATGTCCTCTGGTGTTGGGGTGCATGGCTGCACACACAATACCACCCCTTAGTGTCAGGATGCCCAGCTGTCTTGCACTCACAGTGCCAGGTTGCACCCCTATGCAACATCCATGTTTTCCTCAGTGTCAGGGTGCACAGTGGCACACACCAGCATCTTCCCGCCTTCATGATGCACAGCTACACATGGAGCCCAGCATGTGTGTGCACCCTGTGGGTGTCAGGGCACATATATTCATACTTCCCTTAGGAGCTGGGATGTGTGTGCACATGCATACAACCCCCAGCTGTCAGGGCACACACACAGACACATCCATCAAGTTTTGGGGTGCAGACATTTGCATGCCCATGTGCCTGATGTGTGGAGGTTCAGACACATGCACGCCTCTTGGGTGGCAAGGGTGCACACACATACACAGCTCTCGGGTCACAGATGTGCACACATGTGTCTTGGGAATAGGAAGCTCCCTGGGTGTTGGAGACACAGAAGCACCCAAGCTGGGATAGATCTACACACATTTTTCCTCTCTTTCTTTGAAATGGGTAAAGCTGCTGTCTCAAGCCTCAGAATGCGCAGCAGCCCCTGTGCAAGACTAAAGGCATCACTGCAAACAGCTGTTTAAAACAGGAACAGGGAGAGTTGTGAAGAGTATGTGTTCTGAGATTTTATGTACATGTTTTAGGGTTTTTTTTTAGTTTGAAATAAACTTTGTTTAGACCACAGATCAAAAAAATGTCAATTATTATTATGTCAAAAAGTTGTTTTTCTTTCTCTTCCAGGAAGACATGGGTTGCTACAAAACCTAAATATTTGACCTGATATCTCCCACCCAGTTTATATTTTGTGCTAAAACAAAAGCTAAGTGAAGTAGAAGTGTTTTCATGATCATTTTTAATCTAAGCAAGCTATTCAGTGTTAGCCTTTTGTGTTTACAAACCAGTCTTTGTAGCAAGAAAGCTAAGCCCATGGTTAATATTCGTAGGATAAGAACTTGCTAGCAAAGTCTAGCAATGCCTTAAAAGATTGCATGAAAACTCTCTTTAATCAGTATTGTTCCCAGAAAATACAAAATTGTGCAGTGTGATGGTAATTCCATATAGTGTGTCTATGTTCATTCTATGTCTATATTCACATTTTCATTAGTGGTATTTGGGTTTTGGAACAATTTGGATCCAATATCTGTTTTACGTGGAACAGGTGTTACAATATTGTGGGGCATAAAGTTACGAAGTTAGTTAAAAGTAGATCTTTTGGACGATGGATTAGTTTTGAGATAATTTGTGGTTAATGCTCACAACTGGCAGTCCAAAGACATGAATTTAGTCCTTACTCTTCCAGAGCTAATCTTGGGTACATATTGGCCACACAAGTGAACCAGCAATCGGTTCAGGACTTCTTGATTTGTGGGTGTCTAGAATCACACCAGTAGTATAGGACTTCTCTAAGGATGTGGATTAAAAATAAGGCCATGGCATGTCAGATTTGGTGTACTATCTATTTTAATAAACTTCAGCTGCTACCATTCTTTCTTATAAGTAAAGTTTTTATTTAGATGGATAGTCATGATTTGTTAGTCATTGTTCATGAGGAACTTTACAATTGCTGGGTTCACACAAATGTAAAGTATTACTCATTTTATTGTATTGAAAATAAAATACACCTCCAGTTTTAGGTGCAGTTTAACATTCAAGTCGTGAGACTCCCCTAATAGCAAAGTAATTTGCTTTTTAGTATTATCCCTGTAACTCCAGCTTACTCTTGCTGCTCATAAAGCTGGTTCACAAAAAAAAGAAACATATTTGTCTCTCTCATCTTCAAAGTTTGCTGCAGACAATAATCCTCATAGAGTAGTGTTCTAAATACTAGTTGCTAACTCCATTTAATAAGGGGGAGGAAATGGCAATAGTTTACAGATCTGAGGTGCAAAAATGAGCACTGCAGGACTGGGATTGAGTTCTGTCTCCTACAGCCCTGTTTGCTGTCCAGTAAATGCTTACTTTAAGGGAGCTTACTTAGTGCTTACTTTAAACAACTTGGATTTATTAGGTGGGGTTTACCCCCTGTCATCTGGGACAGCTTGTGTTCCTGTGGCGTCTGATGTAGATGGGACAACACAACTGCACTCACCTGTGCCTCTCGTCCTCCAGCTGAGATCAGAGATACATCTACTCCAGGCAGCTGCATACCCTCTATTCTAGCAACAACCTTATTGTGGAATGCCCTTTTTAAATGCATGTACTCTTAGCTGATTAGCTTTCAGCACAGTAACATGTTTGTGTGTTTGCCTAGGGCCAAAGAAGGCACCTTTTCAATAATACACCAATAAGATATTTACCAATTACTTCTTAACATTGAAGGCCATCTCAGCTGCAGTTTTTCTTCTGGTTGTTATTGTTTCTCTGCTATGAAATGCTTTTCCTTTCCTCCATCCTGCATCCACAGGGTGAACCAGTTCATTATGTTCTTTTCAGACATTGGGACTAAAAGGTTGATTGTTGAAAAACACTGCTAGTGTGAACTATATTTGTGTCATACAGACAGGCATGTTCATGAAGTGATTTTTCCCAGAGGAAGATGAGATTCTCTTTCCCTATTTTTTTTTTCCTTGAATGATTGTCACAAACTTTTGATATCTGGAAGACAGCTTTATAGCTGAAGATTGATAGCTATCTTCTGGATCTCCTAGTGAGTAATTAAGGCTGAAAAGTTGATTTCTGAGGCAGGAAAAAGTTTAAATTTCCAGCTGTAGTGCCACATTTTTAGTATATCAGAGAAATATTTTAGTATTTCAGCAGAAACCCCATATTAAAAAGAGGCAAATGGACGGAAGTGCTTCTTAGGAGAAAGAAGAAAAAACATTTGAGCTTGGGGTCCCCTGTCATACATTGTAGAGATTTGGTTAAATGGCTTTCTTGTCCTTCTGCAGAGTTTTTGGTGCAGAAGGGGTCTTCTGTCAGTTGGAAAAGAGAAGAATAATACCTATAACACATCATTTAAAAAGAGCACAGTTATCAATTAGTCTTATGTACTTGTGGTGTAAAGGGAAGCGGTACTATTTTGGAAGCATACTTGCAGAAACTGCATGAAGATTAGTTTAAAAAAAGAGTGAAATTCTTCTGTTTCGAAGAAAGGGAAATCGTGAATGTTGTACAAAGAATGTGGATCTATATCCCTACGCAGTACAGTTGCCAGAATTTGGAATTGAAATATTTGCAGGGTATTTGTTTCCTGCCACTCGTAATTTTTTCCCAAATTAGACTTTCATTATGTTTTTTCTCTTGAAAGATGCACTATTTAACTTTTCCTTTTTTTAGAGCTATATTTAAGCAACATAGGAACATATGGCAGTTACTTTCCTACTTACACTGTACAAATTTTTCCTTATGCACACTGTCTTTGCTCTTTTTCACTCTTGTCTGTGTACATTGGGACAGACCTAGCCTTCTTGAGCAAAGACACTTGCTTAAAAAGAAGATAAATAGGCAGCAAAACCAGCCATCCACCCATTCCCTGCCATGTGCACAAAGAATAAAAGTGGATAGTGTATGGTTAACTGTTCGGCTCTGTATCTAGTAAAATGGTTTGTGAGAGGGTAAATCTTAATGCGGAAGAAACTGCCTTTACCTTGCTAGGAAGTGGCTCAGTGGAAAGTTTTAGTAACAGAAGAGTATTTAACTGTGTGTTATGATACTGTTTGCATTAAACTTGATTGTGCCTATCTTCCCTGCGTTGTGGGCATTTTCAAGACACGCTCAGTGACAGTATAATGTACTTGTTAATATGTAGGGGGCTGGTATCTTCAGCTAGCAGACCTCGTGAAGACAGTTGGTTAAAATCGCTATTTGTTCGCAAAGTCGATCCAAGGAAAGATGCTCACTCCAACCTTCTAGCCAAAAGAGAGACCAGCAGTCTGTATAAACTACAGAGTGAGTGATATTTTTATATTTAACGTTACCATTTCTTTATTCTGTTCCTGCATTTCTCACATAATGTTGTTGTTTCAGTTCACAATGTAAAACCAGAATGTCTAGATGCCTACAACAAGCTTTGGTAAGTGTGCATATTATGTTTTCACGTTTTAGACACATTGATTTGATCACAAGCTGTTCTGAACATTGGCAAATATCATTATTTATTTATTATTTAGAGGGGAGGTAGAAAAATTCTGCTTTTACTTTGAGGGTGTGGTGTTAAATGGATCATATTCTTGGAGAGAGATGGCAAAAGATACTTTACAGAGTTCACCCCCTGCCTTTCCTCTTAGAGGTGTCATTTTCCTAACCTGCAATTTGGGATGATGCCTTTTGTGAAAACATTGGTGACATTTGTTGGAACAGCTCTCCCCCTTCCCTTAGTTGTCTTACAGTTGCTGGTCCATGCAGGTAGATCCTGGTATGCTAGCATGTCCCACTCCAGCTGCCATGCAGGAATGTGTGGAGGGTGGTTATTGTCTGCATACAGGAAGGAAAGGGAGAGGTCACCAGTAAGTAAAACGACATGCCAGTATTAAATTGAAGTATAAGTTTGACAAGATTTTAAAAACCCAGGGGTTTACTTTCTCTCAGCTTATCTATATCCTTCTACAAAAGTAATATTACTGAGATCTACTCTTAAAGAGCTATGCAAATCCTTGGATAGGATCTCTGCACTGGGGTGATATCCTCCAAAGGGAGCAGTACTGTTACGGGTTTTCCAGAAAGTTACAACTCTATAGAATGTATGAATTAGTAACATTTGAAATTGCCTCCTTTAAGGATGAAATTGCAGAAATGTTAGTCCTGTTCTGCCTACATAATCACTCCTCTGGAGCCAGAACAACTGCCTTTTCAAGAACTGTATGTTTAAATTTGGAAATGTGGTGAGCCTCACATGTTTCAAAACAGCAGTGCTTTCTCAATGACAGTGATCATCTTTTCAGTTAAATAAAACATTCTTAGCATAATAATACCCTACTGCACCCAATTTTTAAAGTGTGGTGTATTGGTGAGAACACTGGCTGGGCTGGAGGGTAGGGAAGAAGTTCACAACTCCCAATTTATGTCCTCAGCTGTGTTACTGGTTGGCTGTACAGCCATGAGTAGGTTGTCCAAAATCTCTGTGCCTACATGTGTTCAGCTTTGAAATGGGACCAGATAACCCAAAACTGTTTTCCTTGCTATACAAACATAGAAATCCACTAGAATAACATTCAATCATAAAGTAGTTTTAGCTTTTTTGTTTAAAAAAATAAATACACAGAGAAGCACAATTAGCATTCATCCAGTTTTCTGTTTAAAAGCTTAATACAAACATGTCCAATTACACAGGACAGGGAACCACTTCTCCACATTATCTCATGAGCTACTTCAATGTGGAGTGAAAACAGAGGCTTTTATTTTCAAGGAAGGGGACAATAGCAAAGAAAGAAACTGCTGACAGCAATCACATGAATTACGTGTGCTTAGATATATTCTTTCCAAACTGAAGCAAATTTAAGTATTCCAGAGAAGGAGAAAACTTAAGAATGGAGTAATAAAAACCACTAAGCTTCTCTGAACTTCCCTCCTTCCTCTCCCTAAATTAAAGATTAAAAGGTTAATTCCTTATTCTGTATCAAATCAGAATAAGGATTAGTCATCATGTATTAATAAAGACATAATGTAATGGAGACATTTATGAGAGTACTTTATGAATCACTGTGGTTAAGGACCCCTTCTGAAGAATTAGGAACAGTTATTTTTAAAAAGGGAGAAAGATGGTGTTCATAAGGTATTCTGTGGGTGTTGTTTTCTGTAATTTGCAACAAAATATATTTTAGGGTTATTGTAATAATTTAACATTCCTGTTTAAAGCTGCCTTTCTAGGATCTCATTATGCTTTGGAAAAACAAACTGGTGGTGAAACATCCTTGAAAACATCCTTGGAGAGTCATTCTATCATACTATTTACACTATGTATTGAGAAATCTTGAGGTACAAATTGGTAATGAGATTTGCTCAAGGTTGTCTAGAAAGTCAGTGGCAGAATCAAGAGGAAAACTCGTATCTAATGACTCTCAGCCCAAGACCAGCTTTCTTCCTATTATTTGGTATTGTGCAGAGACTCATTGCTTATGAGGCAAACTGAGTAAGGGGTAATTATTCAGGGAAAAATATTAAAAGGTAAGGTTCAACCAGACTAACTGACTTATTCATCAAAGTACAGTGCAATGAGAGCTGTCTTAACCAAGTCGGCACTTAGTAAAACTTAATTTCCTAATGCTAATGTAGGCCACTTTTAAAAGTTTGAAAAAATGTTAGAAATACTGGAAATAGTCAAACAGAAATTTTGTGTTTGAGGTATTTTTAAAGCAGTATGCTTTAATGGGCAAGTTGCCTCAAGCTAAGTCCATTTTCTGAAATGGTAGAAAACAATAAGCCTGCATACTATGAAGTACAGTCATATTTGATCTATCAAAATACTTGTTTTTATTCATTCAGCTCAGCAGAATTAATAGCATTGTAACTGGTACAGAAGACTGTCCTTTCCCATTTTTGTGTATTCTACCTCCCTTGATAAAGAAAAACTTTTCCTAAAGTGGATCACCCATGTAGTTAGGCTGCATTTTCTGTAAGTGAGACAGCCTGATATTTACTTTCCTAATGTGTTGGATAATCTTTTAGGTGACAGACATAATTTATTGCATCAAAAGAATTCTACCATGCTGTGTATTTGTCATACAATCTAAGAAATGGTAACACTTACCTTAATTTTTCATAGTATTGTAGCTATCTTTCCCCTGTATAGCAGATATTTGTATTTCAACTTTGTCTTCTGAAAAGTAGAGCTTATGAATTTTCATACCATAATGATAAACGTGTGGTGATTTGTTATACATATCAACTGTAGCCTCCCTGAAGGAAATGCAACATAGTGTCTGTATTCCTTGTTTTCAAGTCAAGAGGTGCTGCCAAAGATTCATGAAGAAAAACACTACCCATGTGCACTGGTGGGGACTTGGAACACGTGGTACGGAGAGCAAGATCAGGCTGGTAGGAGATAGAAGTACAACAGAATGTAAAACCGTACAAGTGAAACGTGTGCTTGGCAGGTTTCTTCTCTTTAAATCATCTCTGTTGACAGTAAACCTTTAGCAATGTATACAGCGAGGGTGTGTGTGCATCAATTATCAGTAGTCATTAACATTTACAGTGCTTGCTTTTTGTCTTGTTGAGTTTGACAGTAAAGCATTAATTCCTAAAATTTATACTATCGTTATTACACTTTCATGTTTTCCAGGTGGTAGATTAACAGTTTTGGGAAATGCTTGTAAAATGTGGTCCTGTAATGCTTTGCGGGCACAGATCATGTTCCTGAATATTTAGGGTAAAGGCAAAGGCTTACAAAGACAGAGTTTATTTTGCATTGGCCAGTATAAAAGCTTTACTCAGACTTTCATAACTGTAATTGCTCTGTGATAATGAAATGCAAATCATTCACGCCATCTGAAAAAGTGATTGCATTGTGAACTCAACGATGAGCTAGGCCTTTACTGGAGGAAAGTAAAATATTTCATGTTCATATAAGGATACTGCCTAACTCTGCAGATTGTAAACACATTGGAACTAGAAATTACTGAAGAGGTGCTACAGAGGTAACTACAAAGAGTCTAGTGTAGGGAAAAAACCTGAAAAATTTCCTAGGCTCTGGGAAGTTGAAGGAATGGGAAACCACAAATACAAAGTGGTGTACTGATACTTGTTATGTAGTTTGTTATGTAGCTATGTTGTTTAGCGCTATGCTAGTATCAATATCATTGCTTCGTTACTGGAAAACTATACTCAGGTACACATTCATTTTTCCTGCATTCACAGCATATTGCAATATTGACACTGAACAAATGCAAAGAAGTAACAGTAGATAAACCAAACAATATCTGAGAAACAATTCTAAAAGTTGAAGGGAAATTGGGGAATGAAGACAATTGAAATGAGAATATCTTAGCTGAGTCTCATTCGTTGCTTTTGTAACATATTAACACAGACTGTATGTGTAATTGCATCCGTAGCCTGCCTTGAAAATGTTATTGCAACTGTTCTAGCAGCGTATTGAAGCAGATTATGGGGTTTTGACTTGTTCAGCACTTGTGCCCAGGCTGTGTTAATATTAGGTGGATATATCAGATTTGCCCTGGGGATAAGATAGCAGAAGCAGGCGCACTGGATGAATCTGCTATCATAGCAAAATGCCTTACATTAGTCTCCAGTTCGCTCTCCTCAACAGGACTGCTCTACAGGAGAGAAAATAGCTTTTGTGACTCTTTGAGGTGAAATATTGTTGCCTTGCTATATTAAGTGCTTGTAAATAGATCTTGTTATGATTTATTAAAGGGATTTATTATGATTTATTAAAGAGAGAATGCTTTGAAAAGAACTCAAATGTAGGTACCTGTTCTGAAATTGGTTTTATGGGGAAAATCCCAGCAAATGCAGCAATTCTAGCATGTTCAGATATCTTCTGCTTTTTTTAATGTAATGTTTACCGCAAAAATAACCTTTGCATCATTTTTCATGTCCTACAGAAAGTGTGTTGCTCTTTGTTCTTGAGTAATGTACTGAATGAAAAAGTCTAGCCCTCTTGCTTTTAGATGAAATTGGAATAAAACACATTTTTTTAATTAATTCATCCTCTTAAATTGAATCGCAGCTTCAACTACAGTCATGCAAAGTCATCACATCTTACTAGCATGGCAACAAAAAGTCCTTTCAGAAATTTCCCTGTTATCTTCAGAGTAGATTGCAAATTTTCCAAGGGAACCCTTTTCAAAAAGCAGATGATTCCATTATTCTTAAAATGTTCCAATGTGTAGTGCTTTCTTTAATGAAAATCTATTTTTAAACCTGTTTCCTGATTCCTATTTTTATATAATTCTGTAGTAGGAAGAGTATTTTATACTGTGATATTCCATAAGATTTAGCACTGGTCTGTGACATCCCTGAAAAAGCTTCCTTTTTTCTGTTTCAGTTCATCTGTGGAGATATGAGGGAGGCTATCCAGCTCTCAATGAGGTCATGAGTAAACTCCGTCAAAATAAGGTAGAATGCATTGATTTTGTTAGAGTTGGTTATTTTACTCATGAGAGAACAAAGAATAGTCACGGTAAAAAACTGCACATTTGAATACCCGCTTTTACTTCAATGTCTCATCACTTCCTGTACAGACTTACAAACCTCTTTGGAAAAGCGTTTATTCTCGTATTCAGAAATACTGAAGTTTAATACCTGAATGCTTTATGAAACACTTACACTTAGTGCTGTGTAAACACTTGAAATTTTCAAATATGCCAGGGTAAATTAGATGCCTTTACAATTTAAAGGATTTCAATGTCCCCAAACCCCAGGATAGCATTAAAAAAAAAATGTAAGCCACTATATGGCATACTGCTTTTTTGTTGTTGAAACTTAATACACAGTTTGACAGTTAATCACATCGTTTTTTAGGAATTCACAGAGTTTCGCAAAGAAAGAGGTAACATGCTTCTCTCGCGCAAGAACCAGTTACTGTTGGAGTTTAGTTTCTGGAATGAACCTGTTCCCAGAGAGGGGCCTAATATTTATGAACTGAGATCCTATCAACTTAGAGTAAGTTTAAATTTTTATTTTTTAAGCTCTATGCTGTCTTAAAACATTCAAAGCATGTTTATACAATGTAGATGGAAAACAGACCTCATCTTAAAAATCTGGTTCTTATCAAAGCTGATGTCTGAGTCATTGTTGCTCTCAAAGTGTGGGGTAGAAAATGAAGGCAGGCTCCAACAAGATACTAGTATCTGCAGGGCAGAAAACCCTGTGTTTTTATTTGAAGGAAACTTCAGACGAATGACTAAGAAGTAATACAGTAAGTAAACAGAGTAATTATGGATTATTATAATATGCTTATCACTTGAAGAGTGATTTTGTTAATGAGTAGCGTTTTCCATATGTAAATGTTGTAAAAACTGTCCAAGTATTCTCACTTTCTCAAAACTACAGTTTTAACAATCTGTTTTGTTTTCGTAGCCTGGAACAATGATTGAGTGGGGAAATTACTGGTAAGTGTTGCTTTAGCACTTGCGTTCTCCTGTTTGAGAGATGCATGTTTAAAAATCATGAAGTGGAGTTGGCAGGATGGTACCAGAGCATTTCAGTCACCCAGTTAATGGCTTGCTTATGTACTTATGCAACTAATAAGATAGTTCTTGGACCCTTAATTTATCCTTTGAGGAAAGAAAGAGGAATTCTGTGTGCAAACAACATTGTGGGCTCTGTGGTTTGGCTTTCCTTCACATAACCCTTTTAGTTTGCTGTAATATAGCATAAACCATTTACTTTCAGCAGAAAGCACTGCTTAGTGAAGGGTGGCGGTTAACTCCTTGAGACTGTGTTGATCTTTCACAACTTTTACAAGACCACTAGAAGCTGACTTACTTTTAGTTTAAATGGGCTAAATCTTGGCTCTTTTAATCTTTAAAAATCAAGTTGCTTCTTGAAAAACTATTGAGCAGCACCTTTGTGTATCAATATATAGGTTAAAAGCATTTGAGACAGTCTTCTGTTGGGTATATGCTTCTGATTTTGTCTTCTTTAAATCAGTGTAAGTTTCTTTCAGTTTATATTCACTGTCCTTGCAGTTCTAATGGTTGATAGTTACATAATTTGGAGAATTTTTAATTGTTTTGACAAAGGTGAGGGCTTGGATTTTTAGACATATTATTGTCATTGATAGAATTTATTTCATTACAGTAATATGAATAAATTAAATTGAATTTAGAGTTTTTATAAAATAGACATATCTATTATGGTAGCCAGTCTGTTTTAGAAGATGCAACAGATATATAGTTAAGAGAAGTATTGATCCTATCTACACAACAAATCATAGAGTGTTGCTTAGGACAGCTGTGTAGCGAATGTCTATGTGAATAAAAAAGTTGTATTCCACTACCACAAAGCATGTGGTAAATGAGTGTGACAAAGATGATACACCTGAAACTCAGGGATTTATTTTTAGAAGAACCTACTATAAAAATGGCCTGCCACTTTACAGTGTTCCAGCAATTATCTTTATACTGAATCTAACATTGAAGAATGATTAATGCACAGTCTAGTGAAACTGTAGGCCTCCAATTTCAACTCATTCTAACAAGTTATATAGTACACTTGAACTAGTTAGCACTGAAAATCAGTGCATTGCAGATTTTTTTCTTATTTTTAATTGCTTAACTGTACTGCAAATGCCGTTTAACATTTCGGCTTCCTTTCAACTCTTTTCCTTTCAATTATCACTTATTTCCTACCCAGAGCTGCTGTTTTTAATGGCTGGTTTGCTCTTCTGGAGGGCTCGCGCAATTCGTTTCCGACAGGATAATAATGAAGCAGTTGGAGGATTTTTCTCACAAATTGGACAGCTGTATATGGTTCATCACCTTTGGGGTAAATATGTGTTCTCTGCTTTTTTCTTGCTGAATCAGCCCCTGACAGACTGTTGACTTTGCCCAGGAGATAAGGTTTTTACAAAAGACAAAGGAGTGTCTTAAAAGGTTTTTTTTTTTGTTTTACATCAACAATGTTGATTTTCTTAATTTTTGTGTAGGTAACTTTATTCTTC
>VZTL01034160.1:6938-76951 GCA_013400535.1 Scopus umbretta | reverse complement strand
ACAAGGCTGGCCCCAATACTGAAGCAGCGCAAAGGCTGCAGCACTGCTGATGGAAGAGTTGAACATCAATGATTGGGCTGAGAAACTGATGCAAAGTGTTGCAGATTGCAAAGGCACGGTGCAGGGAAAAGTCCTGCTCTGACTTCTGATTGCATCTCAATAAACACAACATTCAATAGGAACAAAGGCGTAAGCAGTAGGTCATTCACGCATTCGCTCCTGCCTGAGCCCTCAGTGGCTCTATTTGATCTCCTGCTTAGAGCTTATCTGAACCCTATGGGAAGGGCATGCCCTGCCCAAAAGTGTGCAATACTAGTGGGACAGTCTCTCTGGGAGACTGAGGAAGGACTCCCTTAATACCAAACAACTGCTCAGAATATCCCAAACATCTCTTATTTCCTCTCAAGGATGTCTGCTGTCCTTGTGCCCTGTTCACACTACACAGTTCTCTGCTCTGTTTCTGCTTATATCTTGGCTATTCCTGTCTAAGCCACAGCAGTCAGCAGCATGGCAGTATCTGGCTTTCCATACAGGTTAGAAGGACAAAGGACACCATCTACACTTTCAAGGAAAAGAATTTATTCTGCAGAAATTCCTTTCACACTGTCTGTACAACTGCTTGTCCATCTGACCATCAGATTCCTACTTCTAGAAACTTAAGTTTCCCCCAGATTGACAGAAGGCTCAGAGATAATTAAATACTGAGAAATCCCAGGAAAAAACTATGCTGGGAATGGGGAAGAGACAGAGCCAAATTGGTGCCTCGGCTGTCATGTGAACTGAGAAAATGCCTGCTCTGCATGGCAAGCAGGCCTCTCAGCAGCGGCACCTACGAACCACTGACCAACATGCCACAGCGAGTATGGGTTCGCAACTGCCAAGTAGTTAAAGGGCATGGAGGAAAGGGAGAGGAACACAGTGGCTGTGTGGGAAGAGCTAATATTATGAAGGGAGAGGCAGAGGTCAGGAAAGTAGGATACAAATCCAGTGGCTCATTAGTTCTGCTGCTTATGGAACAATTGCCTGGTATCACCTTCATTGCTGGTTGCTGAAACAGCAAAGCTTAGCTCAAAATGTCACAAACATCCTTCTAATACCCTAACAAAGAAAAATACCTTTTTCAAGCAACAAGGCAGCAAAACAGCCCAAAAAAGGCAGTAACAATCTCTCTTCCCAACAGCCATGAAAATAAGCAAGGTCAGAGACCAAAAGCATGATGTTTAAGGCCTAAGCCTAATTCCACTGACATTGTTGGGAAAATGTTTAATACCCTCCAACTGCGACCTCTATCCACCACTCCTCACAGCCTCAGGTTCAGAGCTGACAGCAGAACAAGGCTGTTTCTCCTCCAGCTGTGGGTGGAGCATCATCTTGACGTCAGAAGAGCCTGTGCTGGGTGCCTCAAGTCTGTTACTGCAAATAATCCTTGCACGTAACTTTGGATGGTGTCTCCTTAAGTCTTACCCCTTCCACCGGAGCCTTACCTGTGATCCAGACAAGCACAGAGCCAAAGGGTCCACTTGGCATATGCCTCATCCACACCAGAACCAGTAAAGCATCTGGGAACCAGGCACAAAACTCCTTTCATGCTCCCCAGCCTCCAAGAGGTTTCGGCATAACCCAGATCACAGCACAGCTCCCCAGCGTCCACATTGGCACCTTCCTGCACTGACCAGTCTCGGAAGTACAGTTACAACTTGGATTCTGTAGTGCTCCCAAAGGTTATTAAAACACACAAACACACTCGCAAAACTACTCAGGCTTCAAAGTCAGAGACACCTAACAAAGAGCATGAGCTCTGAGGGACCGAAATTAAGTGATATAACAATATGATCAGGCAGCATGGCCTTTGTGAAGAGGTGACACAATTAGAAAGGAGCTAGCACAGCAATACTCCATGTCCCACCTCTCCATTTTCTGCAAACATCTGGCACACTCCTGTATGTCTTTCAAGGACAGCTTTTCTCATTATTTCTCTGCCAATCCTCCTCTCTTCTGTCATCTCCCTCTTCTCACCTGGTACCAGCCACCCATTTTGACCCTCGCCCACTGTCTTCTCCTCTATGTCTCCCTCAGAGCTTTTTGCACAACAAACATTTCTGGCTCCCCCTTGTCCTTTGAGAGAGGACAAGAAACCTTTGTGTGCTGACTTGGGACTTCATGCTCCTGTCTTTCAATGCTGACAAGCAACTGTGAAAGCAACTGGGACATCAAGCACAGTAGGTTGATATGCTTTGGAGAGGATTGCCAATAGCAGGCAGGATAAATGAAGCCATGGGGTCTGCTTTGAGCATAGGTAGCTTTGACAGGAGCAGGCAGGGCAACAGCTCCCTCAGGACTTATTCCCACTTCTGCAGAGCTCCAGGCTTGAATCCCATGTGTGCCACTTGTTAGGCTCTGGCACCTGGGAATCCAGGGCAGCAGCAGCAGGATTCACCTGCCTCCTCTTCAGTATGGAGAGCCAATGGGTGCAGAGACTGCTCTTCCAAGGTCTAGGGAAGACAGCAACTCATGCACGATCTCAGTCCATGTCCACAAAGCCACCATGCTCCAGGTTGCAGAGATGAGGAGTGAAACCTTGTGCAAATGTCAAACTGGAGTAGAAGAGGGAATGGAAGTACAATATCCTCAAAATCACAGTGAGGCAGAGATTTTTCAACTATTGACAAGTTGTTTGGAGTCAGCCGCCTTCTGGGTTTCTCCTGACCCAATCCTTAATGTTACAAAGCAAGAGAAGCAAACTTTACACAGAATTTGGCACAGCACAGGCAGGTGGTATGCCAGCATCTCACATTGGCTCTATCAGTACACATTCACACAAAGGGAGACCAAATCATGCTGCTCTGCTCTGGCACTCCTTCTAGCTGTGCTGGTGCAAGCCAGTTCTGCTATTTTTTGCTAATCCTTGGCCCATCTTGAGCAAGGCCTGCTAAACACAGCAGACCGCACACCACATAGTCCAGTCCAGCATATGGGTGTACTGGTTGGGGAGCCCATGAGATCCGTTTGACTCGTAACCCACCCACCACCCTGGTGGAAAACAGAAAGCAGTGAATCAACCAGCCCCCATGTATTTGTCAGGTCTTCTCTGTCACTTCCCTCTTGACATTTCCATAATCCTGCTGTGCCTGCAATTAAGAATTTAAACAAAACGCCTGCTGCTTTCCTCCTCCTTCATAACACAGAGTAACAGAACTCTGCAGGCACCAACTCCTGCTGAAATGAAATGATAAAAATGAGCATTCGAGGTCAGAGGCTTTTTCACAGCTGCTGAGGGATGCGAGAGATAAAAGGACAGGAGTGTCAGAATTTCCTCCTCAGGATGTGAAAGTGTAGCACGCAGCCCGATTACATATTTATTTATGGGGAGATACACTGATAGCATCTGTCAAACCTCATTGCAGAGCTAGGAATTGTGCTCGTCAAACCGTGCTCAGCCCTGTGAATTGCCTTACTGGCTCCAGCAGTAATCACCATTGAGGCAGTGGTAGGTGGGTTTAAAGGTCAGATGAACCACTCCTGGTGGAAGCCAAGGCACAGCAGAAGACTCTCCTGCCTGCAGGGCCATTACACCTTCAGTTCAGAGACAGCCTGCAGCCACAGATGGCCCAACTTTCAGCAGTCTTTATTCTAATACCAATTATTTTCTACTGGGGTCAGACACAAAGATGGGAGAGGATGGAGAGCAGTCACCAAATTTTCACCCCAAAGTAAATTCTTTCCATGGCTTCTACAAGAAAAGATGTCCTCCAACCCAATGTATCCCACAGTCTGGGTTGTATGCACTTGGTACATTTGGGGAGGGTCTCCCTTCTAGCTACAGCAGCTTGTGAAGGGCATTTGAAGTACACAGGACTCGCAACCTCTGCCAGAAACTGGTAGGCACCACTGATACATGAGTGACACTAATATGTACCAAACCCAGCCACAGTCCTAATGTTTTATACCATTCAAATATTACAGGCAAGACACAACTTGTCTTACACATGAACCAGATCTCATTGTTCCCCTCCCAAAAATAAACCACTCACCATTCTACATTGCCTAGACCTTTCTAAAACATTTCAATAGCCCTGACTGCTCCTTCTGATGCATCGTTTCTTACAACAATGACTATTACTGGTGCTGCTCATTTGCCATCCTCTAATGGGTCTCTCTAAAATTCATCATCATCTCCCCTAGTTTTGACTGACCAATATAATTGTCTCACATGCACATCTTGCCAACTTAATTCCATATTGACAAATGTCTTAACTTCAAATAATGAATAGGGAGAGCCAGGGACAATAATTGCTTGTTATTTTCCCATTATTTTTGCTTTGGCGATATGTAAATTAACTGAGGATCTTTGCAGTTCTCTATTTTGACAATTCAATGGCATTAGCCATTTCAGCAGTTGCTTTAACAAGTCTAATTTGCTAGGTTTATTTCCAAGAAATTATGCCACTAGCAATTTGTCTATTTACTCACAATCCCTTTGGCACTCAGTCTGCAAGTGTCTGCCTGTATGCCCCACAACAGAGGCTCATGACTTTCCCAGTTCCTGTTGTGTGATCCTTATTCTACAGAAAACAAAAGAAAAATAATTACAAAAAAATCCCAAATCCCAACCCTAAACTAAAAAGACCAAGCAAAAAATCTTTGAACAGGTTCTTTTGCTGAGCATTAAAGAAGAAAAAGGAATCCCATGTCTTTACTCAATTATTTCTTATCTATTTAATTGACTGCAATATCCATTTGGAAAAATCTGGCAGGGTGTGATGAATGCATCTATTATTTATGTATTTATCTGTTTTCTAGAGTTAGCTGATGCTTCTGCATCATCTGTGTACCTGCCATTCAGCTGAGCTCAACAACAGACAGCTACAGCAAAGGATCAGGCCCATTCTACTGTGCCATGGCAGGGATCCATCACATTGCTAATAACAGCTATGGTATGACCATTGAGGTCACTTATCACACAACTGCAAGGTGAAGATGGTAAAGAAATGGGCCATCCTTAGGAGTTGGTGAAAGACACAGCAAAAAGGCATTGCTGGAGAAGCATTAAGACAAACAGTCCAGTTTAACTTGCCACTCTCCTGTGTGGGAACCTTGCAAACCAAAAGAAGATTTCATACCTTGAAAAGCCAGACACTTCCGGAAGTCTGTGTTGATATTGCTTTATATTTTACATTGGGAGCATTCAGTGCTGCTGCAAAGGGTGCCAGAAGAAATAGAAGTGTCTCAGGATGCATAAACAGTAATTAAAAGTGTTGTGCTATCAGACTGCTCAAATAAGACAGCATACCTTAATGCATCACAAATCACTGTTTCTGGAGCTAATGTGTATTGATCATACTGCTCCAGCAGTTTCACCTGCACTCTGACTACTAACCCATTTCTGCTGGAATTAGAGATGTCAAACATCTCTCAGTGCAAAGACAGACAGATCTTTCTGACCCTATTCATAACAAAACCAGAGACAAGTTCAGGATCTTGCCATTCCCCTCAGAAAGGGTGGGGAAAAGGAGTGTTGTCAACCAGGCATTTTGAACCAAGAGGTCACAAATCCAATCACTTTGCCCTACCCAAGAGCTGCTGCACAAGAAGTCGAGGCAAACAATACATTATTTTCTTTGATTGATTTGCACACTGTAAAAGTTGGGGGTGAGAAGAAGAGAGCAAAGGGAAACCTATTCTGGCTTGACTACAATATCTGCTTCAACAAAATTGAAAACGTCTTTTTGGAACGCTTCTGAACATCTCAAAAATAAAGTTAAAGAAAGGTCTGAAATGATAAGTCAGCTCAACAGAAAAGAAGTAAAAAGAAAGTGTTTGGAAAATGTCAGCAGAAAATACTCATACTTTTCTCTCCAGGGGTTTTTGTTCTAAAATAATCTGGTCAAATCACTGAAGAGTCATGATTAGCATCACTGTTAGAAAATCTTCATTTTGTGCAAAAACAAATAAAATCCATTAAAATGTCTCCAAGGGCAGTTCATATGTGAAGAGGAGGGCCCAGCTCTCAACTAGCAGGAAATCAGTTTCATTTAAGCCCTTCAAATAGAAGTGCTATGGCTTTGTGAGAGAGCTACCCCTCCCTTGGCTAGCCTGAGGCAAACCATGGGGGAAGGAGGAACAGGAGTGATAGAGACCCAACAGTTTCTCTCTCCTTCTTTTCCTACTGACCCATGTGGCGCAGTAGCAGTTATGGGGCAGCACTGCCCTTCATTCACAAGGGTACTGCATCAGCCCCTGACGATCCTTAGATGCTGGACTTTCAAACACAGCTTAAGGTGACTGCAGATGTTTCTGCAGATTTCCAGATGTAGAAGTGCAACTTGAGCTGCCTTGCCCAAGCATCTCACTTGGAAACAAGCAAATGTCATACACCTGCATGCTTTGCAATCCTTTGTCACTCAGAAGTCCTGCATGATTTTATGCACTGGCACACTAGAACAGCTATGCACCTTCTGGACCTCCACTTGCAGGATACTACAAGGATAATTTCTCTATGCTCACTTCATCACTAAGCATATAGAGGCTTTGTTGGCTTTCTCCCCCTAACCACCATATAATCTTTACATTCATCATATTCTTCCTATCAGGAGGGTGTCAATCTAGTCCATGCATTTTCCGTAACTCTTGAGCACCTGATTTGCACATACCACTGCTATTTAAACAAGGTGTGAACTACTGCCACAACTTGTTGCATCACAAACAGTATTTCTACAGCGTGTGCTAAACGGCTAATTCTGTAACTGGCTGCACATCAGCGAGCAACAGAAACTTATCTTGGATACATCCCATCTGAACTACAATCGACATGAGCTAGCGTATTAGCCCCAACCTTGACCTGAGCACTTCAGATTTGCACCAGTCCTGGACTTCAAGGGGTTGTCTGACAACAAGGTGACACAGATCCATTGGAGGTATAACCCCAGTGTCCTTGCAGCTGGTATCTTATTATCAACTGGTATCTCATTACCATGTATCAGTCTAGGCATTTTAGCTGGGTCCCAGTTGAGGGCCTCTTGCAGAAGGTAGCAGCTCCCCTAATCCATCTTCCCTACTCATTTGGTGGTGGCAACCTTCTACCAAAGGGATGGGTCAGATGACATCATTCCCTGAACTGGTTGCCACCAGCTGGAGCACACATGGTGGTTATGCATCCATCCCATCCCGAGACAAACCAAAAGAATTCATGCAACATGCTACTCTAATGAAGCTCCCTCAGGTCTTCAGCTGAGACAGAAACAGCATGCCTGATAGTACAAGCCCAGCTACTGGGCAACTCCTGCAGCACTTTGCTCTAACCAGCTTCCAAAACCCAATACATCTAAACATATGGCCTCCCCACCTGGAGTGAAACTCCCCCAAGAAGCGTGGAGGTGGTTCTCTGGGTGACAGCACTGAAAATTTGAGAGCTGCAGCAAGCAACACACAAAGACTGCACAGAAATTATCAAAGTGGCACTTGCAGGTAAACTACCAGGGTCACATCACGTAGCATATGTACTGGTACAACAGCCAGCGCCAGGAGTTGTGGGAAACGATACCTCTTGCAGCCAGAAAGTTCATGTACTAAGCACTCAAATCCCCAGAGCTCTGAGGACTATGTCTCTGCCTGGAATAATAATGCACTGAAATGACTTGCTGCCTTTCGTTACCGGTATCATGAAATAACAGTTCCCTGCTATCAAGTAAAGCACAGAAGGAACAGGAGGAGAAAAAAAAAATACACACCCAAAAGCACAAAAAGCCTGAAGCTGCTCAATAGAGGTCTCAGACAAACCCAGCCAGACTAACCAATCGCTGCACATAAATGTGACTTCTTGCGTACGTCTGGTACAATGCAGAAAGCCTTCCCCCCGCCCTTCCTCCAACCATCCGAATTCCTCTTAAGGAGAAGAAAAAGGAGGAAAGTGAAGAGTGTCCCCACATCTCGGTTGTTAAATGACAATCTTTGCACTCTCTGCTTACAGTTTTCTGTTTTACTAGTGAGCTGGTTTTGTAAGGAGCTAAATTATGCACAGGAATCAATGAAGGCTGCTGCAGCATTTCCAGCTGCCGCCGGGAAAGATTGTTGCTGCCACCTGCAGTCTAACCTCTGGAGACAGCTTTCTTCTTAAAACACCTGGGTCAAGCAGGTGGGATGTATAGGGCTAACAAGATGTCATCTCTACAAAAGAGGGGCTTGTAAAGGTTTCCAGGTAGCCAGGATCCTGCTGGTCCCACTGCATGTGCCATCTTTTGATGCTAAATGATGTAAAATGCTTTGCCAGCTGTACATGACCCTCCAAGCTGACAGAAATTCAGGCAAATACGTTATTTATAAATGGGTAACAAAAGTGGTTGAAGAGAACAACAAAATAGCAGAGATCACATGTTTGGAAGGGATATTGGCTTCACTGTGATACCACAGAAAAACACAACCCAAAGCCTCAGTATGCGAATCGAACAGCCTATATGCAAGGGTATTTTTTCAGTAGGGAACATTAGGATAACATCTAGGTTTGTGCAAACTGGGTGATTTGAATCTGAGGAGAGATGTGCAATTAATACTTGAGCACAGATTGAATATACGGCAATCCTCCCGAAGCTGGAGGTAACGTTAAGCATCTACTTCTCTATAAAAAGAGAACTTAATCTCAAAGGACTCTAGATATTCACATTCTATCGAGGCACAATGCCAGAATCTGGAAAATAGCTACATTCTTTGTGAAACCTTGCCTAATCCCATTTTACTACCGAAATCAGCAGTTCCTTCAATAGGTAATTGAGCCTAGACATAAAGAAACAGTTCTGCCTTAAAAAAAAAAAAGAAAACCAAACAAAAAAAAACCCCACAACACCACCACCCCCACACTCTATTAAGAGCCTGCAGTCCACACACAGAGCCATAAACCTCAGATCTCCACAGGCTGAAAACAAAATACCAGGAAAACTGGAATAGGACAGAAAAAGCCATCTACAGGCAAACTGTTCCTCAAACCCTCTCATAACCTGAGGAAATAAAACTGCAAGAGGTCTCCCTGGCCCTGAAATGAGGGCTACTGTGCCAAAAAGGAATAGATGTGGTGACAATGTCTATTTGCTAATTAACATGACTAACAGTAAGTTTAAACATCTGTAAACCCTCCCCCCCCCCGATTCTCTATGTAAATCAATCTCTAGTTTAAGAGGGAATGAAACTTGTATCAAATTATTACTCCAAAAATATTTATGAATCAGAAAGCCCCTACAAGAGTTAATAAGGGGGATCAGAACCCCTGGCTCTACACACAAAATAAAAGGAGACTTAAAGTGTTGGATTCATATTTCAGCATTACTTTGGTGCTAAATGTCTACCGATTCTGACAGAAATCCATCACCCAAATAAAATTTGAGGGTCTGAACCTGAGAGTCTAAGCATAAAAATATACTGCAAAGGAACATTTAAAATCCATGTCTAAAATTAGTTGTTTGACAAAAGGAGGTATTATACTGCTGTAATCTCTCCTTCCTGCACTATTTGATTTTGTCCTTTAACCTCACATATTGCTAAAAGCATATTTTTTCTGTAGGTTATATTATAGCTTAAAATTAAGGATTCCCTTCCATGTTCTGCCATATGATGACAGGTTTCTGCCAATTAACAGAAGGCTACTGTTACTCTCTCAGACAGAAGTGAAAGTACTCAGGTTTGTTAACCAGTTCCCACAGATTTAATATACATACAAGTTGTTCAGCCTGTCTCTGTAAATTTCAAAAAATGCATCTAACAATTTCAATAATTTATTTCTGCACACAAAAGCCCAGTGATATCTGTCTCTTTTTTAAAAGATGTCTTATCCTCTTCCTAACAGGGAGGAAAGGTGCAAAGATCTCCTAATCTTTTAAAGAAAGCATCTTCAAACCTTCCATGCTACTCGTGCATGAAAATAAATCTATATGAAAGAGAAACTCATGCTTTGAATGTTAACATATTGTAGTATCAATTATGATATTTATCACACAGCGAATTAGAAGTTAGCAACCATTTATAGTACAATTCCAGTAAACATTATTGTCTTTCCCAGCATATATACACACCCACACAATTAATCAGAGAAAAAAACTCTTCCTAAATAAATGCAAGTTTCTTCATAGAGACGGCTTTGTTTTACCAATCTCCACACAGTGTGCTTTATAAAGAATGATTCCCCCTGCCCCAGAAGGGCTGATGCTCAGAGAAACCAGTGGGAAGACCTTCCTCTGCTCCCTTACGACTGCATGGGAGCTGCTTGTTCCAGGGAGAAACAGCAATGCTCCTCCTGCATTTCGAGGTCTGCAGGGGCTGCTTTGGCTGGCAGCACCAGAATGTGCCCTATGGCTGCCCCAAGCAGCCCTCCACAAGACGTGGTCAAGGAAAAGCGTGGCAGCACAGGCCCCTTCGGCTCCCCAAGGGCCAGCATGGTCACTAGTCACCACATAAAGAGGTGTCCAGGTGGCTGTAACTGCCCATGGGGAATAAGTAGGTTTAGAGAAACCAAAACATCAGCACGGATGATGCAAACAGAGCACCAAAGCACAAACCCGAAGTTTTCCTTTAAAAGTACAAACCAAAGTCATACCAAACAACATTAAACAACACAACTGATCCGGGGGTGTCTGTCAGAGGCTGCCCTTTACTCCACTAGGAGCATGCCCTGCACCAGCAGCAAAACCAGCTCCTTCACTGGTAACACAACAGAACCACAACCCTCAGCAAGGCAACAGGCCAAGACTGGTTTGGTGGCTGGTTTTGCCTACAGAGCCGGAAAGAAACGCTAGCAAATGTGTGAACTGCCTCGCTCACCTTAATGGAGCATTAACTCAAAGGCCCACTCAAGAAACCATAAATAGACCCACACCACCTCCCCACAAACCCCATGCACAGCGAGAACAAGCCATCCTGAAGTGGCTGGCAGTGGACATTACCACAGCAGAGGCACCCACCACCAGAGCCCTTCGGGCCAGAACACACAGAGAAACCCAGCCACACTGTACTGTGGCACACTCACAGAAGGCCTGAGCCCAACTTCCCCACATAGACACAGTCCATGGAGTCTCTCCTAAACCTCTGCTTGGCTCGCTTCCCCTCACCCACCACGGTCATTACCTGGTGGCCATTACCTGGCGGCCATTACCTGGCAGCCTTTACCCTGCGCAGCACCACCCCCGTGCCCCACCGCCGGCTGTGAGGGGTGGCCCTGTTCCACTCCTGCTCCCCCTGGACCCTCCGCATTTAGGAAAGGGCAGGGGTTTGCCCCAGGGGATGGCCAGGAGCTAGGCTGTAGTCAGTCCATCCAACAGACGGTTCTGCGGGTGTTGGAGATCCTTCCATACATGCAAGGTGCAGTACAGGAGAGGGCATGGAGCCCCTTGTCAGAAAAGCTTCACAAAAGAGGTTTGTCTCAGGCCAATGGGGCCATTCAATTTATAATTAAGAGATGGTAGGTCAAGGAGGAGATGCATAAAGAAAAAAGAAAGCATGAGGCTTCACTCTGAAAGGAGAACCAGGGAAGATTGGCATGGATGCAGAGTCAAAGCAAAACAAAATGGACTCCATGCTTGGTGTGAGAAACAGAGCCCAGCGCAGTGGCAGGCATGTTGCCCAGCACAAGGGGATCGGTACTGTGCAGGCAACAACGCAGATATTGTTGGTGACTGTGAAAAGCCACAATCCTGCCTTGTGAAAAGCCTGAGCAGACACCCATCTGGTGCTCGCCTTTCGCTTCCCAACCCACGTAGGAAAAAGAAGAATTTCCAGGAAAATTTTTTTGCCCACTCACATATCCTCTGTGTTGTTATTGTTTGGGTTAAGGGTTGTCATGAGAATGTGCAGCCAATGCTAATTTAATGGAATTATCAGATGTGGATGAGGACCATAGCCAGGTATTGGCTCACTAATTCATTGCTTCACAATCAAGCCCTGAGCAGATATTTCCATGAGGGTGCTGGCTGGCTAGTTGTGGCTTCCACGCTTAGCTCAGGCAGGTACAACTCTTCCCAGAATTAATAAACCAGGATTTTCCTTTCTAAACTGTTTTTCTGATGAAAAAAAAAAGCATTAGCATTGCCCTGAAAGACTGCTTGGAGCACAGAGCCATCTCTGCTCCCCACACGCTCATGCCTGGGCTTGAATGACCCCTCAACATTGGGCAGCTCAGGAGTTTCTGAGCAAATTTAGAGCATTCCTTTGTTTCTGGATGAAATCCCTGTGAAACCCATTTGAGCTGGTCTGTCCTCAGTGGTCACAGAGTAAGGTGTGAGGATCAGGCAACCCATGCAAGCCTTTTGTGACTTAGTTTCCATGTCAGTTTTTTCCTTATTTACTGGATAGCTTGCAGTGTTTTTAGTCTGGGAGATTAAAGCAAGAATCCAGGTGAGAAAGATAGATTTTTATATCCAATCTTGGGTCCTCTGGAAACAAGTACAAACCCTGTGGTTACACATAAGTGCATAGAGTCCAGGAGAGAGGAAAGTGGTTATCTGTTTCTGCCAGTCCTGCTCAGAGCCCCTGTGACATCCTTTGGTGGGATATAGTGGTTCTCTGCAGGCAGGAAGGTTTGCTGTTTGCCATTTCTCCCACTTCCCAGGGAAGGGAAACCAATACAACAAAGTTAGGTGGCGTCAGAAACTGGTCAGCAGAGAGAAAAGAAACAAGACACAGTAGCCCAGGGTCTCTTAGGCTTAAGCCACTGAGTGTTAGTTATAGATAAGGCCCTTCAAAGACTTTGTTTTATTTCTTTAAAAACAAGCTGGCTGGAGTCAGCGCTATGAATTCACAGAGGAAAGCTCTTTCCCAAGGCCAATATTGCCTGTCCAGATGATCCCATAATTCCGCTGAGGTCCAACGTTTCATTTGGCCTTCTCAGCAGACCTGACCTTGCAGGAATATTTCCTTGGCATGAACTGCAAAGAAACTATGAAGAGAAGGTATTAAATGCTTTCAAAGCAGATGAGAGCAGAAGAGCTTTCTGTTTCTCGCTCTCTACTCAGTGATAAAGAGACGACAAACTGCCAGATTTTCATAAAAACATGTTTGTTAATGATCTAGAAATGCAAAGCCTGGCTACAGATATATGCCGTTCTTTTGAAGGAGGTTCTGATGGCTTCTGCAAAAGAAAGCATAGAAACCTAATGCTAATAATATGCTAAATAATTAAGAGAGATGTTTTCTCATTCCTCCATATTACGGATGAGGGTAGAAGACAACAAGGGGATTAACAAAGGAAGGAAGATAAAGTGGAGAGAAAACTCTTATATTTCCAGTAAAAGTGATGAGTTTACTGAAAGGTCAGCAATTGTCCCTGGCAGTTATTCCTAAACTGGGAGGCAGAAGACACAAACTAAAGCTATCTGTGATGGAAAGTTTGTGCATCAGGGTCACAGAAAAGCAATGGCCCTTCTCCTATAGGGATGCGTAGGCCCACACTTCAGGTGGAGACTTCACACATGTCTTTCATCTCAGGGCCTGCAGGTATGCGAACTGTGTTCTGAACACAGGGTGACAGCCCACCAGTGCCGCATAGCTCAAGAAAGCTTCTTGGACTGATGTTTCTTTCTCTTTCCATCAATTTCCTGGGTCCCTTTCTTGGTTCCAAAGTAAATATGTTTCCCCCCAAATGTTTAAATCAGAAGTATGAATCATCTCAGCAGCTGGTACCTTTTCAGGAGCTTGACACCCCTGAAAAGCAAGTGCCAAGGGAATCCAGGAGCTAAGGTATATATCTGTCCTGAGAGATGAGCACAAAATGCAATTACGTTATCCCAAGGCAAGTGCTTAGTAGAGATTTTCTACCTCTCCTTGATTTAATTCAGGCTGTTTTCCTTGAAAGTGATAACAGAAGTGGAATCTGAGTCCACCTCCAGGTTTTAAAGCCTCTTGATATATCAACACTTAAAGCAGAAACTTTGCTATCTGAAGGAGTCCCTGCAGAGTACACCTAGGGTGCACAACACACCTGCTTTGAAAGATGTCAACAGAAGGCTCCCAGGATGCAATCCCACTCAGATCCACTGCTCACATTGGTCCCTTAGGCCACCCACATACTCTGAAATCAGCCTACACATGCTTTAGTCTGCTGACAGACCTCAAGCTTTGCATAAGTATGTGTGCACACACAGGTACAAATGAAATTTGGGGCTCAGTGTATCAGTCAATGCACACCAAAGGTCCTCAGTCCAAAGAACTTATGGAGTGATCATGAGACCCAGTGAAAATCCACCTTGAGGAGCTTCAAGGGGATGGAGAACCACCATTAGGGCCTCATGCATGTCAGCAAAAAGGATTTCCTGTTGGTTTACTGAGATTCCTGAGATGCTGCATATGCAGGGAATTTCCAGTTCAAGTAACTTCAAATTAGGACTACTGACTCTACCCTGCGAGATTGGTCTTTGTTGGGAGGTTTTCGGAGCATGTACAAGTTGTCTCTTGTTGGGGGAGCGATGGTACATATTTGACTGGCTGAAAGTCAGTCATTTAGTCCAAGCTAGTCATTCAGGCTCTTTGACACAGAGCTACCAACAGGCAGCTTGTTCACTTGTCTTATGACAGGTTGCTCTCCAGAATTACCTGTGCTATAGCAGGAGCCAAGACATTCCTGACCAGACACCAGCTGCTAGATGGGTTACATTAGGCAAGATGAATGTCACTCTAATCTTCCTTCCATTAAGTAAAACAAAGCTTCGAGCCTATTTACAGGATGGTTCTTCTGGTGTCTTCTCAGCCATCTACCTCCCATTTGGAAGTTGTGACTGCAGACTGCAATTACAGCTGTGCTGAAGTCCAAGAGCAGACTCTTCTGGTTTACTGCCGTAGCTCATTTACATCCCTTGCCCATGGGTAGGAAGTGTGATTAAAATGTGTCCAAATTTAGAATTGCTTTATCCCTGTAAATATAGATTTCAAAATCAGGGTCACCTAAATTGGGATTTCAAAGGCAAATCTCCATTTTTCTTCACCAAGAAAAATATACCAACAGTATTTTCCTTTGACCTTCTTGAAGTGTTTTAATAAGACTGAAACAATCCATATTAACTGAGATTGAAATGTTTCATTTCCACGCTACTGCTCCAATTCCTGCATGATACGATATGAATAGAGCACAGCAATTTTACAAATGGTTTCAATAATGTCCTGCTAAAGTGTGCCAAAAATCAATTTCTGAACAGAGGACTCTTTTCTTGAGAAAATATCCTTGCTGCTGTAATGCCAGGCTGTCTCAAGAGGTGAGTTCAGAGGACACCCTATGAACCCCAGTGCTTCAGCAGCACTCACGTTATGTGCTTGGAGGGTGCAACTGTGGGGATAAGCCCCTGCATAATGCTTTGGTTTTGCAGTGCATGCACAACAGAGTCTTGATCCTTCATAGCGACTCCTGATGCTACTACATAACAACAATAATATTAACAACGGATTTTGGTCCCTCTAAATTCAAAGCACCAATGCATGCCTTGGCCAGGCAGGATTTTCATGCACCTGCCCACCTTTGGATATCTGGGGGATACAAGGTGTGTGGTCTCCTTTATGAGACCCGCAAATGGAGCTGGGAAGAGCAAAGACGTTTTGGGCACCCAGCTCTCCTGCTCAGAAATCCTCCAACAATCTTGTGCGCAGTAGCACCGCTCCTGTGAACAGGGTAATAGCCTCAGAACAGGTTCTCTTTCCACTTAAACGCTAGCTTTTCATCAGTAATACTTCCAGCATAACTGGACATTGGCAGTAAGCAGTATGTGACCAGAAACTGCCCAGATATGATAGAACAATTAAGGCTTTTGTGCATGGCTGTTATTGATAACACTTAACTAAATGTGTGCAGGTAGGAAGATCCCCTCTCTTAGCCTTCTTGTCTTGTTTGCTCATTGCCATATGGGGATCATGCTGTTTTACATCCTCTCTTCCAGAAATTTGGACTACATATGTCTCCCAGAGGCCAACATGTGCAAAGAGCTGCACCACCCTCAGCATGGGAAGAGTAAGAGGGTTTTCAGATTGCTGCTTGCCAGGTGTAGTCTTTCTACCTTTAAATCTTTATCTCTGTCTACCTTGCTCTCTTCTTCTCTGCAAAAATCTTCCTGCCACCTCCTGGAAGAACCTGCAATTGCTGCAGTGCCTCTGCAAAAAGGAAATACTGGGAGTCTTGAGAGCCTGCTGAAAAGCTCTCCAGTTTTGGGAGTAGGTGGGAGCTCACACAAATCCTGTCCTGGATATGGGTGGATTTCCAGCCCCTACACTGTGCACATCAGACATTTGGGCTGTGTCTTTTCTCACTGCTTCTGTTCTTTTCTCTCTCTGTGTGTGCCTGTTTTGCTTTATAAAGACACAGAACATGATGTTAACAGTGCCACAGAAAGTGTTAAATGTCAGTATTTTCCCCTAGTCATTGTTTTCTCTTCAAGGCGAAGACAATAAAAGAATTCAACTAAAGCACAGGAAATCAGTGAGACTGAAAAAGATACACACATACCTGGCTTTGTGTGTGTTCAGTCAACAATACAAAGTTTAGATGCATATTATTTGTGTTACAAAACCAACGCCCAGCAATCTAACCAAAGTCTGTATTAGGTGTTATGCAAACATAATAAATTACTTCAGTCTCCAAAAAGGTAAAAATAAGAATAGAAATAAATGGTACTAATTTGTTGAAGTGCCAACAGAGTTTGAAACTAAAGAGTAACAAACTAGTTTTGGCAATCAGACAGAGTGGACTGCAATGTCAAGAGGTTAACTTCTTTCATTTGAGAAAACTACATTTAATATCAACTTTGTTTCAGCTGAAATTTTACCTGGGATAATCCCCTCAATCTTGGATGCTTACTTTGTCCATGAGCGTCATTTTAGCTCACCAAGACTCCCATATTTCTCCAGTCAGTTTTATTTACCAGCTTTGGACAGCAAAATCCTAAAGCATGCTCTCTAAATACAATACTGCCTCGTAGGTTGTAGACATAGGAAGTGCTGAGGTCAGGGAGTTATGTTAGATAACACCACAGTTCATCTGGATTTTTATTACAATTATTATGTCAAAGCTCTGTAGAATCTCTCATGCATTTATCACAAGTCGATTCTCCATGGAGGTAAGGATATACAAATCTTACAGCAAATCTGAGGAATCTAGTCCTTTGAGGTTTTCAATATTTAGTATACAGGGGCTGATTTAACCACCAAAATAGTATCTGTATACATACATATATAGCTGTACACATAGATATTGCTTAAACTGGGAGTTTGGGATGTTCCTGCATCAACATCCCTTGGCTCAAAAAGCAGAAACATGAGGTGTTGCTTCTCATTTCAGCTCCTCATATTACTCTTCTTCCCTAGCATGGGAAGGATCCCACAAGCTGAGCTGGCAGTCTTTCTCTGCAAGGCCTCCTGCCTCATCTCCCCCTGTAAAGGGGTAAGCTTCACAGTCCCAGGCTGCATCACAGCCCTTGGTTCAGTTTCCTTGGTGCATCCCAGACAATTTTCTTCTGAGGGCTCATACCCTTTAGTAAACTCATACCATTTAGTAAACCACAGTTTTGGTAACTGTCTGCATGTGCATTCTGAGCCTGGGGAAATGGAAAGGAGTTCAGCTCAGTTTAGCACCACTGAGGTTTGCCACAGGCTGCAAGCAAGCAGAGGGGAGCTCGGGGCATCCTAAGGAGGTTGTCCGTGGGGGTTCAGCAAGCTGTGCCATTCAACAAAAAATGCCGTTTCATCCATCCTGAGCCTGGGTCTTTGGCTGGCAGAGCTGCTACCATATCTCCACTGAGCACTGGTCAAACAGCATGCTGCATCCAGCTTGCTCCTCCTCTGCAGCTTTCATTAATATCCAAAAAATGGTGTTAGTGGGTAACAAATGTCTTCAATTTCTTTTGTAGTCAGAGGGTTTTTATATTTCATTGATTTCAAGGGTGGCGTTTCTCTATTAAATCCTTTTGCGAGTTAGAACTCCCCTGTATTTAAGAAGTTCCTTTGAATATTTTACAGTTTTTTTCCTGCCCAGATAGTAATTGGTTGTTTTGTTGTTTGTTTTTTTTTTTCAAAATCAGCTTCCCAGCCCATGCCATACAGCTTGGATTGCTCCTAAAGAGTACTGGCCATCTAGAAAAGGAAACAGGGAACTAATGGAAACTCATTTTCCATGGGTCTGGGTCCTTACATGCTAGACCTTTCAAACCAGCTGTACTTCTGCTCCACCACTGATTCCCCAGCATTTCCCTCTGTTTCTTACGTCTCACTGGAGATCTTATGCCCAGTGCAAAAATAGGTGAATGCATGAAAAGCCATTAATATTTTCTGCAGAGCTGCTTATTCTTGCCAGGCTTGTAGGAGCTGAATTGTGCCCCCTTCACATTTGGATGAATTCAGCCTTTCAGAGTTACTGTGGGGAGCAAAACAGACACAGGCACAGCATGGTCACAACACCTTATGTCCACTGGAGACCAAGTTGAAAGGCAAATTCTTCCAATTCTCCCCAAGTGGGCATTTCTGTATGGTCTCATGTTGAAGTGAGTTTTTACATAAATTGTGAGAAGGCTTGTACTGAAATGATCATTCAGTGCCCTTTTTGGGAGCACAGTGTTACCAAGAATGTCTCTGGGGACATAGTGGGAGATGGTAGAAGGGCTCCTGCCCTGCAGGTCCAGCTCACACCAGTGAAGTTGCCTGGATATTTCTGGGCAAATAAACCCCATGGTGAGCACTGCAGCTTCTGCTGCTGTCAGCTGACGTCTTTAAACACCAGGGGACACTCCAAGACTGAGCAGTGACCAGGCTAGACATGGCCTCAACAGCATCAGCCACTCCGCATCCCTCCAGAAATACCTACGCTGACCAGCAACCCCCCTGCACTTAGCTCCTCTGGGTCTTGGCACTGTCAGTTCAAAGTGTCCCCTTGCAAGGAGAGGGGGTAGGGGACCAGTAAACAGGATGAAAGGGGATATTTTCTATCTCAAACAGTGACATCCTGCAGAGTGGGCCCCATGAAGAAGAAACAGGGGTGATAGTTGGGTTATGCATCTGAGGAGGACCATACCATGCATCAGAGTAAAGTCTCAGCCTTTGCTTTGTGGGAGTGCAGCTCAGTGCTGCTCAGGGTGGGAAGGCACAGAAGCTGCCAAAACAAGCACTGCTGTGGGGAGAAGGAGGTGGGAAGGCACTCAGGGAGCTTTGCAGATTGAGCCAGAGGGGTCTGCTGGGTGTTAGCAGTGTGAGCTTGGCTTGACCTTTCTATCTATGCCAAAAGCATTTCATTGTTGCATCATTCATGAACATGGCCATGTGTTTTCTCCCCATACACCTTGTAGGGATCAAGTGTGGGCTAAAAGTGACTGAAATGCTTGGCTTCTTGGAGCAGAGCTAGCACTTTCCCTGTGAGGCGTATCAGATGGTTTTTTAGTCCAGTGCCTTGCCGTGTCAGCCCTTCCAAGGATCCCACTGTGAAGGGTATCAAAATAACTCCCATCTCTCCCCTTTGCATGGCCTTTAAGTTATGGTCTTTAATTACACAAGCCTCATTTGCCTTATGGGAACCCTGTTCAGAGTTTGGCACTGCAGGAAATGTTTTGTCTCATGGTGCCATACTCATAGTGGGCTGGGAACCAGTTATCATTACCCACCTGTGCCAGCCCAGAAAAGACATGACAGCACTCACCAGCAGATTACATGGCTCTTTGTAAAACAGCACAGGAATGTGGGGAGATGACAACGAAACTGAAGTCAACAGGGCTCAGCTTATGCTGAAAGAAAAGCATATGCTTAAATGCTGTGCTGAATCAGGGCCCGAGAGCAGTTATCTCTCCCTGCACAGTTCATCACAACCATGAGCCTTTCTCAGGAAACAGCTGGGTGTCATTTGATGGGACAACGGTGCATGAGCCTAGCTGGCAAGCATGATGATGCCGGGCAGGGTGAAGGATCTCCATGGGGTGGGGAGGCCAAGGGCTTGCAAAGATGCCGGAGGAGGAGCTGGCAAAGTATTGCATGGCAATGCATCCAGCCTGCTGGGTTCTCCAAATGCCCCCTCCCATACAGTAAACTCACCCACAATTAAAAATGTACCTGTTTGCTTTCATGAGATTGATCGCACATTTAATCAGTCACTGTTCATATATACAGTATCACTGAAAGGTAGAGATAATAAAGAAATCATTCAGTTAAAGGAGTAACTGCATTGCAGATCAATTTCTTCAAAACCTTCATGTGCACAGAAATCCTATGGGATGAATATTTCATAAGGGGAATAACACTGTTAAATTAATAAAAACCCTGCATGCCTAGTTATGAACTACAATGATTGCTGAAGTTGTTATAAAAAAAAAAAAATCATCCTGTTCATACTTTGTTCATCAATTTATGGCAGAGTCATAGCTGGACCCTGAGGGAAATGAAGGAGGAAAAAGGGACCCTTTTGATGTAAGACATTTTCAGTAAGTAATAAGAGTTGCATGGACACAACTGCCTACTGAGGACAGGCAGCCTTACTGGTAAGGTGAAACTGGTTTCTCAAGTGGGAGGATAGACATGCTAAAATTAATTCTGCTGAATATTTCTTTCTGCCTGTCTCAGGCTGTAGATCAGTGACCTGAAGAGCTGGAGTGACCTGAAGTGATGGATAAGTGATGCCTCCCTCATCCATCTCCAAATACTCCTGGGTATCTCTAATCCCAGGGCCACATCTTCAATACCAGTCCCTCAACTGCTGGGGGTGTGAAAGCCTTCATCCCACAATGTTGTGGGGACCTGGCATTGGAGCATTCATCTAGACTGGGGGGACCTGAATCTGTGCAACAGGGACTTCAGTCTGTCTCCCTTACCACCCCAGTGCTCTTGGCCATACCAAAGCAGGGTTTTCCTCCTGTCTCCCCCAGAAATCCCATCCTGGTTGTAACCACTCCCTCCAGTCCCATGCTAAGTCCCCATCTTATACTTTCAAGGGGAAAATAAACTTCCACTGGAAATTTTCTGGCCCACTCTGCTTCTACATCCATCCTTTCCGTCTTTACAAAAGCTCGTTCTTCTTGCTGTCAGCACTTTGTCTAGCCCCAGCGAGTTCCTCACAGGCTTGGTGGCAAGTTAGCAGAGGCCTCTCTCCTGCAGGCTGCTAAGAAACTTAAGAGGAACTCATCAGCTTTTACCAGGGAAAGACAGAGAAGGCTTGAAACCACCATATTGATCTTTCCCTTTGATTTTTTTCTATGTAGCGCCAAATAAAAATAGAACAAAAATATGTATCAACGTTTTCTACTTGTAGCTGATTTGTCTACTTGGCATTATTTTCTTCAGCGGGGAAGAGGGTGAGGCACACAAAGGGGACAGAGGCACGGGATAAATAAGTAAGAATGTAAAATTTGGTGTTTTGATTTTTTTTTTTTAATGTTAACTAGATAATGTATTCATAATCTTCCCTGCTTACAACAAAAAAAATGAGTGCTCGCCTTTTGAAGCCCTCATCTGGCAGAGAGAGATAGCAGATTTCTAAGAGCATTTTTTATGCTCCTTTGATGACTGCAAGGAAAAAAAATATTCAGAGAGCCGAAATGACATTTTTCTATAAATTTCACACAGCTCTGCAGGCATGTAGGCATGGAGGCATTCATTAAGATTAGTTGGAATTACTTAAGCACCGTGAATTTTCTCCATCAAGTTGGTAACTGGAACACTGCGGATTAGTTATTGATCAGCTGCCATTAATACTTGGGGCTCTTTCCATGCCTGTTGTTGGGCTTTTTGTTGATTCTTCCCCCTTCTCTTGTGCAAGCCGAATCTGTGAAATTCGCAAATTAAACAGGCGCTCTTCAGTCTCTCCTTTGTTTTGGGGAATAAAAAATCAGAAGAGAAAAAATAACTCCTTTGTTACTGCAAATCTTTATCTGCTTTGCCTCACTGCTTCCCTGCTCTGCTCCCTATAGCAGAGTGCTGCATGCCGAATTTTGGGCGGCTTTCAGACCTGGTGCTGCAGCCCTTTCCAGCAGTGCCTCTGGGAGCATGCCAGGGTCTTGCAGAGGGGTTTGAGCACACTGGTCCTGCAGAAGGATTCGGAGAGGCAACGAGGTGGGAGCTCCTGAGTTCTGTACTGGAAGGCGGTCTGGTGAATGGCATGCTGATTATCCTGAGAGTCTGCTGGAGATACCAGTGACCCCCCTCCCAGCATCTTTTTCGTACACAGCGGGATGTGGCAGGCCACAAAGCTGTTTCCCAGAGCCATACCCTACTGACCCAACTCCATCCATAGCCGGGGACTTGGACTAGAGGACAGTAGCTCGCAGTCCAGTCTAGGCTCATTGCTGGTTACATGATTTAGCCAAGGTTGGGAACATCATGTGAAGGGCTTGGGACCTTCACAGATCTCAGTCCGCCCCATCCACCTTGCCAGGCCTTTTACTTTTCTCTTTATCTATGTTTTGTATTGAAAAACTCATGGTTTTTAATGATTCTCATTGCTACCAAGGAGCAGTGAGCATCATTGCTCTATCTGGTGAAGAGCACAGCCATGGAGTTGGATCCTTCCAAGCCAAACTTCAGCTCAGCCAGCTTAAAGATACAAAACTGCTTTTGTATATTTAAGCAACAGGGTTGTTGCCACTTGTGAATTTCAGTGGGACTTACTCATCTGCTCCAGATAAATAACCAAGGTCCTCAGTCCTACCATGGATGTTTGGTCCTCCTCCCACATACTGATCGTACCTTCTTGCAAGGTACCGCTCTTTCTCACAGGAGCAATCCTGTCTCCTCTCCTTTCAAAGAAAGTTTTTCTGAGCCCTCCCTCTTTGGGAAGCTGGTGTTACTGGGTGGATCCTGGACACCAAACCCTGATCTTCACTGGACCATTCACAGTCTGTTTAATATGCAATAGCACTGTACAGCGGAGCATGAGGTAGTGCCACCTGGGCAAGAGTAGACAGTCCCACAAAGGCAGGCAACAGAAAACTTATTAAGTTCACTGCAGGATACATCCCAAAGGAGTTGCACTTGGCTGAACCTATTTTCCAACCACAACCCCTAAGCAAAGCTCCAGCTCCAGTAGCAACCATGCATTGGGCTTGTTATGGCTATTTTTTGTACAAAAACACCAGGACCCATACAGCTCCTGTCACCTTCACCTTTTTCTCCTTCTGGTTGCCAGAAATCCCCTGCACAGAGCCAAAAGGGGCCCCGCAGAGGATTTGCCATGTTTCTTTTCAGAGCATCTGTTCCTCAGCAGGTTTCTAAATAAATGACCAAGGATGACTTTGCAAATGAACAGCATATAAAAGAGTGCAAGGCAGCTGTTGCCGCAGGAAGAAAATAAGGTTTCTCTTCCCTGAAGACAGTTCCTAAAATGGTTTATGTTCTTCCAAGAAGGTCAGTCAAGTTGCCACAAGCAGGAGTGGAGACAGTATAGGCACCTTGCCTGGGGTGTCCTGGCTCAAGCTGTCCCAGGCTGAGGGAAGCTCTAGGGTAGAGGCTTGCATCATCTTCAAGGCAGGGGGGTGACAATCTCCATTAGCCAAACAAAGGCTAAAGCAGCTCGAGTTAGACATTCCCATTTTTAAAATGCAATTTAAAGAAGGGGGAAATAACAAATAGAAGAGCCATGTGTTAGAGACAGGGGAGAGCAGGAGTTTCTTCCTCATGGGGCACACAGTCTGGAGGTGATCAGTCCATTCTCATTAGGATAATTTACCTCCACTCTAATGGGAAGTCAATAGCATTGCCTTTCCCAGGTCTGAGCCATTTGGGGGGAGAAGGGAAGACATGCCAGTTCAAGCACCATGTCCTCACTCCGAAGAACCAGGTTTAGGCCCAGCCTAACTTTCTACTTGTGCTTAAACACACTTGTAACCTTGCATTACAATTTCTGTCTGGTAAGATGTAATTTATGAAACATCCCTTGTGTGTTCCTCTGTTCATATCCTTGAAACTGAAGCTCTGAAGCTCTCATTACTCTGTTCCTTGCTGGCATGTAGCACTCAGACAGGGTCTGGGGCTACTGTAACATTAACCTCCTCTTCAGCCATACCTGTGGTGCCTAAATGCCCTTCCCCATGGTAGAAGCAGGAGCAGAGCCTGCAAGAATTTTACAGGCCCCAATCCTTTGTGCCTTATCAACTCTAATGAACCCGTGGTCCTAATTTTAAGCTGGCTGGTTGCTGGAATTGGACACCAGAGATTTCCATCAAAGGAGGAAACATGGTGTTTGACGTGGAAGCCGTCCTTTGGTTTTGCTGTCTGGCAGTGTACCAGTTCACAAGGCTGGTAGAAAAGCTCTTAATTATCTCTCCTTAGGGATGTATAAAGTCCTGTGGAATGTCTTGCATGGGATGTCTGCTCCTTTCCTTCACAATCACTGTTTCACGTGATATTTGTCCCAAGGGATGCCTGGACATGGCTGGACTGACTTTATGCACCGCTCTGGTTCCATTTCTACAGGGACATTTCAACTGATGTACATTCTCAATTCCTACTGGGGTCCACACAAAAGTCAGGGAAAAGAATTCATTTTCTGCTTGGTTTTCAGATTTTCTATTTTTCATATGCTCTCTTTCTCAGGGAATCCCAAAGACCTTTTCTGCTTTTGCAAAGATGCAGTACAAGCCTGGGGCACAGGTGTTACCCTAATACGAGGTGATGCAGACTGAGCAGCACAGAGTACTGAGAATGACCTTGCATTTGCATTCCTAGCTGGGTCAGGTTTTAAACAAATAAATGTTATTTCTGAAAGACTGACCAATGAAAACATGGAAATGAAATGGCAAGGTATTTCCTAAGGGAGCCATGTCACAGGAAGAAAATCCTGAAACAATACTTTTCACACATTCAACATCCCTCCCTGCCTCTCCCATCTCTTTCCTCTTTTTTTTTTGGCGGGGGGGAAAAAAACAGTTCATCAAGTCCAGTCCAAGTCTCTCTAAAAAGTCTTTATGTTGGGGAAGATGAGGTAAGGGGAAAATAATATTTCAATGAAAACATCTCTGCTAGAATTACATTCAATACTTCTAACAAAGTTAAAGAGGATATCACCAAGAAACAGTCTCCTTTGGTCAGGCACAAGGAAGAAAGCCAGGAAGGACAGGAATCCTCATGGGGAGGGGGAAGGCAGAGGACAACTGCAAATATCCTGGTCTGTAAGGAGAGAAGACAGAAAAAGCAAAGATTTTCCAAAAATTCACCTGTGTGTGGAATATCTATTGCAGAGACAAGATGAGGGCAGTCATTCACATGGGGAAGGGATGGGTAGGGGCAAGGGTAAGCTTCCCATCCCACCCATGAACTACTTATCTCTGAAACAGCACACAGACACATTTCTCAAGGACCATAGGGACTCAAGCCACCAACCCACGCCCCATACCAAGTTTCTTCCTCCTAAAGCTTTGGTCTAGGCTAAGGAAAAATCTCGATACAGCTGCTTCATAAGGGTCCCAGGCCACTTCCCACCAAAGCAAAACACTTCTGCTTTGGGGATAAGAACAAGAAGCAAAGGGAAATAGACTGGACCTGGCAGAGGTCCATAAACTGCTTGGAGGACACCACAGGAGCTCGTCTGGTCAGCCCTCGGCATCTCTGGATGCTCCTCAAATCAAGAAAGAGCAGTTCAGGCTTGCAGCCAAAACTAATCTCATGTTTAAATGAAGGGTTTGTTATTCTGGAGAAGGCAGGGAAATTGTCAGCTTCGGAGACACCTGAATTCAAATCTAAAACCTGAATTATTCAGCTAGAAATATCAAGAGCCATAGCAGAGGCAGAAGTGTTTTCTCCTCCCTCCTCCCAAGCACAGCTCCTGCACCCCATGGCTCATGGAGCTACCATGGCAGACCCCAGGAGCCCACTCTTCTTGAGCAGAATAACACATGGTTGTGTCCCTGGCACAGCTATTCAAAGGAGTATGCAGATATAAACAAAAATAAAAGGTGGTGCATGTGTTTTTGCAGGCTGTATTGCTTCATCTCCCAGTTTTCCTCATGAAAAATGACTTCTTGAAGAGCAGTAACAGCTTTTCACACTTGGAAAGTCAAGCTTTCTGAAAGCTTCCAATTTTTAATCAGAATGAATGCCCACATGTTTTTTAACATCAGAAGGCAAACTCCTACCCCACGCAGCATTTTTAGGTGGTCATTGGCCACATGAGGTTCCTATCAAAGGGCTGAACAGTTGAATAACAAACAGTTTGACAAAAAACAGTCTTCTGCAAACAAACACCCAACAGAAAATAAGTCCAGATTTGCCAGATAAATGTTTCTGTACTCACTTAACTTTCTGAAATAATTGGTATTAAATGTTCCTTTTTATTGTTGTTGTTGAAAGGGGACTGCAGATAATTTTCAGAGTTTGAGAGTTGTTACTTTCAATTCTTCTTTTCCTCCTAGGGCCATATGCTTGGTTTGAAGTTGTGGGAATATCTTAAGCAGTGCCAATGAAATATTTAGGATTGTCTAAATAGATTCAGAATAAATTTTATCTAAAATATGCCCCCAAACAAAACAGCAGATGGATTTCAGCGCTGTGTGGTGTAGACCCTCGTTTCCACTAGCCCATACTTCCTAGGGACATGCACGAAACACAGCAGCAGCTCCTCCTCGCATAGATTTTTACTCCTGACTCCAAGACCGAAGCCTGGAGACCTTGAGCTCTGTTTCCAAGTGAGTTTCTTCCCAGCAGCCCGATGACACATTGTTTTCCCAAAGTAACCATGAAAAATATTAACCATTTCCATGAGTACTGCAGTGCCTGGGCGCCAGTGCCGGAGGAGTCTGCCTCCTGATTCAGCAATGGTTATATCCAGGCAGGGATGAACCAGGTTATTCAGAGGAGACACACTGGAAGAGCATCTTCTTCTCTACCTGACCAATGATATTTCACAGCTCTGCTAGAAACTGAATTATCTTTGAGTTACATAGCCCTTGGTCATCTCCAGTGGGACATGACCAGAAGATGCACAAGTTATTAGATGGAGAAAGAACTGAAAGGCTGGCACATGGACATGGACTTGCAAACTGGTGCTGGGACCACATTTCCTCAGGAAGCTGAACCAAAAAAACCCTTACTGAGCTAATTCTGTGGACTATATAGCCTGCTGTACCTCTCCTAAAGTCCTGTCGCTAGGTGTGCTTGCCATCCACATAAATGTCCGATTCATTTTTTGCAGCCTGCCAAGTTTTCAGCCTCAGCAAAATCTCCCAGCAATGATTTCCAGCAGCTAATTGTGTGAAAAAAGTATTTCCTTTCATCAATTTTCAATGCACTGCCCTCGTTCTCAGATTACGAGAACAGAAGTTCCCAATCTGCTTGCTTTATTTCACAGTATATTTTGCATAGCAGCGTTGCCACGTATGGCATTACCACCCTGTGGAGGCTGTTACGCATTGTCAGTAGGAAAATCTGCAGCAGGCTGAAAACTGAAAATTATAGGAGAATATCAAATAAATGTAAAAGCAAAGCAAATAACATTGGGGCAGCAATGCTGATCGGCTTTTCCCTCTGTTGAATTCATTTAATGCCTCTATTTCTCATGAAGTTGCCACAGGCTTTGCTGCCTGCCACAGCAGCCTTCACCACTATCCAGGGACTTTGCTGGAAAACTGAAGACCAGATAGCTGTGAAGTAAGACAGGCCTTGTGTCTGGCATATTGTCTTCCTTGTCTTCAGGTGACCTCTGCAGAGGGGACTTCTTGTTAGGCTGTTTCTCTCACCTCCGACCTCTCTGGATATATCTGTCAAGTGTGTTTTACACATGCACCAGTGCAATTTCCTTCTCTATTTGTATTCCATCTGCCTCCAACAAATTCTGAAAACCTTGCCTGGGCTGCCTCATTTGTATGCACTTAATCTGGCTTTATCCTGTTTTATGGAGCGTCTTCTTTAAATTGATTCAGGCAAAAGCATAGCAGGGGCTTTGCATAGATTTCGCATGCATGACATTTCTGCACAGTTGGTCCCATTATACACCATCCTGAGCACATTCTGCCTATAAAACTACCATATTAAATAAAAAAAAGGCATCAAAATAGAGCTGTGGGAGGAGGAGGAGGAGGAACAACAGATCTGACCACTGTCCACTTCTCCAGTGTAATTATGGGTAGCAATTTTCCGGTCTTCATTCCTTGAGTATCCAGTTCATGTGGCATCAGCTTTATGTCTTCCTCCGTCCAGAGTCATGTCTTACTTTGCTAAACTCCATTGAGCTGGATCAGAACCTGCCTGAGTCCCAGATTCCCTTCATTCCTCCTGTGACTCTCTGATACTCTTGCAAGGGGCACTTTGCAGCTGGCTGCAGACCCGGGGTACTCAGGGCAGGGTACCAGAGTATGGTCAGCATCCTCAGGAGCTCATGTGATGGTATGAAGAAGGCATCAAGAGCAACTCTTCGGCCACACCTCTTCCACACTGGTAATAAACCACATCATCAGAGAAAAAACATTGCAAGGGTAGGAATTTATCTGTCCTGTCCTCTGTGATCTTTGCCTGTCCAAACTCCTGGAATTATTGCTGAAAAATTTGCACCTCTTCTCAGCATACATAAGCAAACATAAGGGTATGCTTCCTATCGCTACGAAATCTAAGCAGTAGCAGGTGTGATCAGGTGAATACTGCTTATTCGGTGTGGCTAGGCAACAGCAAAAAGTGTTATTCAATATTTTATTAGGCAGAATTAATATTTCTTTAAAGGTCTACTAATGATTTAACAACATTATTGTTATGTTAAAGTTGGGGGAATTAGAGAAAGAGTACTTGTGTTAATGTCAACACACTAAAAACGCAGCTCCTTTTAGGCAGACACTTAGATTAATGTGTTACACATTAAAAAGTCCAATTTCCTTTGCTGGCTACAAATAACCAAGATTATGGACACTGAATGATTTGCAATGTACTATTTTAGTTTTTGCTTCTTGTGTTTGCGCGCTCTGCTTGATTTATAATGATTGGAGCTCTGGCCCTATAAATTTTCTGTATTGAGAAAACATGAAGCCAGTTTTATAGTATACAATAAGAAAGAAAAAAAAATGCATGTTGCCACGCACAGACACAGTAGTGTGAGTGGGATCAGCTCTTTTATAAAACACAATAAACCCCTTCTCATAATTATGTCAGCATCTTGTTGCTTTAGCAGGAGCCCACTGGACCTACCCATGGAAGCTCCTGCACCTCTGACTGTCTTTGTTTGCACAAAGCCTGCCTCTGCTTGGGGCATCTACCATGAAGGAAAGTCCCATGGAGCCTGGTGGGTATGGTGCAGCCCATGCCTGATGGGACAAGTGCAATGCATGGCTTCATGCTTGCTCCAGGGTCCTCGATAACCAGCCCTGCTGGGACACTGGTGCTGGGAGCACTGCCAGGGAAACCTTGTAAATTATGATCCCTCTGTTTCCAAGGAGCAAGAAGAAGTCTTGTCATTAGTGGCCTTCCCTCTGGTTGAGTGCTGAAGGCCAATATATTAACAAAGTGCAAATGAAAGAATTAGAAAACCAGAGGCTTTTGAGTATAAGCCTTACACATGTAAGTTTTGCAAATACAACAGTGTTTTGTATAGATAAAAAGCAAGCAAAAATACAAATACTGCCCTCCCAAATCCTCAAGCAGAGGGAAAACCACTCCAGTTTCTTCCAGGACATTGTGCTCACTGCCATGGGTAGCCAGGGCTGCTGGCCATCCTAATGTCCTAATACCCCTTGTGACCTTCTCCCTTGCTTCAGGGTAAAGCAGGGTGTCACAGGAGACTCCTTAGAGTCACCCTGAAAATGTGAGCCTGTGAATATGGCTATGATAGGTAAAAAAAGAAAAAAACCCACTGGTCTGAAAGGAATTTATGAAGACATGTTGGTAGACTAGCATGATGCAGGGCAAGAGGGAGGGACAGCATGTCTCACCACTATTATAGGGTTTCCTGCGATAAGATGACTGTCTCAGTTACTTAATTTTGGTCTGGAAAACCATATATTCAGACTGAAAGCTACTGCTTTGGCTGCTTACATCAGGTAGGGATGGTATTTTAATGTTTCAGCTTAGAGAATCCACCTGTTTTTGAAAGCAAAGCTGCAGAGCAACCTAAGGTTATGGCCTCATTAATAAGGTGTTGTGTAATGATGATATTACCCTGGAGACTCACAAATATTAGAGCCTGGAGAAGTACTGTGGACATTTCTGACTTCCAATCTGGGTAAGAAAGGATAACCTTCCCTGTGACACTCCTGCATCACACCCTGTACCCATTGCTTGTCCTCATGCAGGACTTGGGCCTCCAGGAAATATGGAGAATTCAAGAGCAGCTCTTAAATTTAGGTTGCCTTTAAAGTTTGCTGATGAGAAGAAGAAGATATTTATCTGTCTGACTGAGCTGTGGTTCAAAGACCCAATAGCTGCATGTACACTGCAGAGATGAATTCAGTATATATTTCTGAATTGACTTTTTATATACTCGTCATCAGAAAACCCTCAAAGCCACTTGTATCAGAATGAAAACTAGCTATGGAAATCATTAGATCTACAGTCAGTAATTGATAACACGCATTTCAAATGCGGAAATGAATTAGCTTTTGGTTTATGGGGGGATTTCAGACTGTATCCAATTTCATTAGGCAAGAAATTAAAATGATGAACGAATAGCCTTTATTGTTCTGCTTTTAAAAGGGAGCTGTTTGTTATCTTTTCACCTCTTCTGAGGCGAACTTTTTTGTTGTCTACAAAGTTTAAAGAGCTCAAAAGTAATCTTAGGGTTTAGTAAGATGCAAACTTACAATTTCCCACATCTTTTACCTCTACAGAACTCAGGGTTTTCAGATGAGTTTTACTCTTAGGCAGACACAGGGTGCTTTGCACCCCAGCATTAACAGTTAAGTTTTCCCTGTCAGTGCCACAACATCCAGAAACCTCTTTGCCCAAGCAATTGAAAGAGCACTGAGAAGTGAGATGTGAGCTGAAGCTCTCTCTGCCATACATGTACGGCATCTTCCCTCAACAAGAAAGTGCTTACAGGCTGCCTTTTTGCTCAGAAACTTTCAGACACTGCTCTTGCTAACTTCAAAACAGAAAAAAAGTTGGAAGGAAGCAGGTTTTCAAACTTCTGTCAGATGAGAAAGTACAGCAGGGAACAATTCTTACACCCCAAGATGAGCTGTAGAATCCAGACTTGTTCTTCTCCCTCTCCATCTCATCCCAAGCTGGGACAGCAGGGGTCTGGCTATGCTTGAGCACATTTTAGTGAGCAGAGAATGTGAAACAGTTGTTGTTGCTGCTGCTCAGGCCAGTTGAAATACTTCATCTTGGATTTCAACAGTTAAATAATAATAAAAAAAAGACACCCCCTCCCAGCATTGTTTTGTTTTATTTTAGCTGCAGAAGTATGCTGATTTGAATGCAGGAAACAAATTTGCCAATCTCAGTATGTCACAATGCAAAGTTTTCCCAATTTGGACTTGCTTTGCCTTTTCAGAAGAAAAAGGTCAGGAAAACTACAAAATATAAGCCTCTTTTTTGGAAAAAAAAAATTTTTTGACCCATATTTTAGAAAATTAATTTACTTTTTTCTGGTGTTCTCAAAGTCTCCAGTTTCACCCACGAGCATGGAGACTTTTCTGAAATTTCAAAGCAGCTCTGTAAGACACACTATTCTTGTAAAAATGTCCCCTTTTCCAGAAAGCAGTGCACTTTCTGTCCTATCCTCCTCCATGGACCCACTGAACAAAACCTTCTCTTCGTTACTGACACTAAATATTTTTTCTTATAGTGGGGTGTGTTTTTTCTTTACTATACTCTTTGGTGAATTAAACATCCCTAGTTCTCTTGATTTTTCCTTGAGTATTGTATTTTCTGTATCTCTGACCACTCCTGTTGCCTACCTCTGGGCTCCTTCCAGTCCACCTCTTTGGTGAAACAGTGGGAGACAGTGCTTGGAGACCCCTGTCCAGCCCAATTACTCCACAGGTTTTGCCTCCTTGTTATACACCTCTGGAAGGGTCTTACCCCTGTTCTCAGCAACGGGAAGTTGCTGACCCAGGGCCATGTTGTGGTGGATGACAGCCCACTAGACCTTTCCAGTTAGTGTAGGTAGGTAGGAGCTCCTCCCCGTGCTCTCCAAGTGTAATACTTTGCCCTCATCCCCATTAAATTCTGTTCTGTTTTTATTTTTCAGGCTGTTATACTATATTATCAGCATTACCTTGTGTTCAAACCCTGTCCTCCCATCTATCTACAGTCTCTCCCATTGCAGAACAAACCACACATTTTGAAAAGATAGTCTCCACTCCATCCCCCAAAAATGTTCTGCAGGTCAACTCTTGCAAAACCTCATTTTTAAGAGTCTTGAAACACTTCTTGGAGGTAAGGAAATTATTCCTTTTATTGTTGACTATCTGACTCACAGAGAGACTTGGTGGGACACTCATCAGTCTGTCATCTTCAGGGTGGTCACATAGTTTTTATGGCTGCTGGAGGGATAGGAAAGCCCCTTGACCTGGTGACACATGCAATCCCAGTGTAGGTGTCTTCAATAGGTGGGAAAAACTGAGCACTGAAAGGATTTTTAATTTGTCCAAAGCTGGTGGCTGTCTGGAGGAAGAGACAGATGCTGTACTGGAGTGCAATGTGTGGCAGCTCAGAGCAATCCATTTCATTCTTCATCCGTCTTTAATAAGATTTTAAAAAAAGTATAGACTCCACAAACATAAATCTGAAATTCATAAAATTTATAGGAGAAAGAAAGGAAAAAGAAAAAAGAAAAAGAAAAACCCCACAGCTCCTTTTTTGTTTGCTCTGGGCAACGTCCCAAACTCACACCAAACTGCAGAAGTGATCTTAGCTGGCCTGAAAACACTGAGGCTATTAGAAGAATTGAATCCAGACCTTTCAAAAAATCATTTAAAATTACAGAGAAACCCATATAGTTAAAGAGTATTAAAGTCACAGAATCAAGTACTCAAAAGTTAGGAAGTCTGAGATTTAAGGTTGCTTGCAAATGCATTTTCAACAGTGCAATGGCAAAAAACAGAACTCAGATATGTGAGCCAACCTGGCTACATTTCCAATACTGGCTCATGTGTGTTTCTCAATGAAAGCAAATGAGGTTTGAAATGTTTTCTTTAACCTGTTTTAGGCACAATGGCATGTTTTCACCTTCCCTTGCTCTGAGGTATAGAGGGATGCCTTCTTAACTGAATCTGCAGGCATCCCATGCCAGTACACTGCTGTGCTGCTGCTCAGACCCCGGCTGCAAAGCAAAGTTATTCTGGCACTGCTGATTGTTAGGAGAGTGGGAGTTTTTTAGCAATTCTAATTGAAGGAGGTCCAGAAACATCAAAAGTCCTCTTTGGATGTTGTGAACCCTGGGGTCACCCCCATACGCCAAAATCAATAGTACCCATGCCGTATTGATTTTGAAATTTGAGATTAAAGCCAATCATTTTCTACTGCCAGCTGCCATGTCAAAAACCGAAGTAGGAATGACAAATTCTCACCAAAAGAAAGAAAAGCAAAACAAGAAGAAAAGGGATTGAGTTATGTTCCTTTGTATGAAATAATCAGCTTTAACCAAGCTGAGTTTTAGGTCTCAACACACTGAGCGTAAACAGGACTGTTTCATTATCATCCAGCCAATGATTTTGGAATGAAGGATTAACAACATCTTAAACAGATGCTTCCAATGAACTTCCAAAAATACACGGGGTGGGTTTTTCTCTTTACTAGGGATTAGAAGACTGTACAGTAATTAGTTCTGAAATATTTTGGCTGGATTACTGTGGACTGCTGTATGAAGGATATGTAACTATCTCTCACTAGTTTGGCTAATACATTCCATTTTGTATTTCAAATTCATTTATATTGTCTGTGGATTTGCTAAAAGTATAAATAGAACAAAATCCCAATTTTCACTTGCTAGGAATTTGTCAGTGCACATTCTTTTGAGAACTGTCTCAAAAAAAAACATTTTTTTTGACCGAAGACGGTAACATCGCAGAGCTCAAACTATGCCCTACATTTTCTGAAATTGCCCTCAGTCTTGCATTGGCAGTTTTGAGGTGTTCAGTCTTAGTCAAGCTTGGAGGATGACAATGATTTTTCTTGATGAAGCCCTCAGGAAACAAGATTACTTAAAAGACTATTAGCTATTTGCCTGCACCTTGGTCTTTGCACAAGGGTATCCTTAGACTCTTTTTCTGAAATGGTTGAGCATCCAAACAGGTTGATGAGGAAGTCCAGCACCAGGTGGGAGCACTCAACACCTCTCAAGAGCAGCAAATGCTTCCTACTTATCGCAGTTTGGGTACCCTTGCCCCAGCTTGTCCATGTGGAAATCTCACCCATTCATGGCAACCACCTGGAAATGAAGTCTATTGGCCAGGATTTACCTGCAGAAATTAGTCAGCAAGTATTTCAAGTTGCAAGACTGAGAAAACCACTATGCTGCTCACAGGCAGTTTAAAAAACAGGGAAAAAATGTAATTCATCAAATAAGTGATTCATAATAAATTATTAGCTCTTTCCTATTGGCTACTGTGTATCATCAGAGTCTAGCAGCAGACAGGGCTCAGTGTAGATTGTAAATCTCATTAACAGTCAGCAGACATATGCTCTTGATGGAGAGGAAGGGGAATCCTCCTCCATTATTTCCTCCAGCAAGGCTCCCATCTTGCCTGGGTTGAGGTGTCTGATTCCAGTCTGCCTGTTGAGCACAGTACCATATGAAACAGCTTCATTTTCCATTGCCCATCAAAATGCCAAATTCTTCTCCAGTCAAGACCAGCAAAGCTCCCATCAGCTCACTGAAACCCAAACAGCCTGACCCTTTAGGAATAAGAGAACCCCAACTTTGCCCTCCAGGACCAGGACAAGAGGACTAATGTCATGTTATTTACATCTGGTTTACAATTCCTTTACAATCTGAGTGTATTTTGTTGTCAGAGAGTATCTGTGTCAAGAGAAAAAATTGTCATCTGCCAGATGCCAAAAACCCAAGCTCTTCTCATGCACTATACTCTCCCTTTGATACTGCCAGTCCCTGTATTTCACTTCACTCCAGCATTATCAGTTCCAGAAAGAGAAAGGGTGTGAAATATTTACAACAGTATCCCTTTTATTTTCCAGGTCAACCTATCATTCAGATTTCGCAACCTTATAAGAAGATGAAAGCAAAGTATCTTTATCACATAGTCCAGAAGAATTTACAGTCCAAATGAACCAATTTCAAGAGCAAGAGAAGGAGGCTTTTGAGGTCTTAGGTGTTATTTTTCTACATTCTGCTGTCTTGGAATAAAATGTAATATTTATAAAAAGGAAAACTGTGTACATTTAGACTGACATTTAGAGCCAACCTTCTTGTTTCTAAATATTCATGAAGCAAGTAGACTGTAAGCATTGCAACAGCGAGGAAAACACTCCTTCAGTGTATTTTCCACATAATTCTCTTTTGCATTTATTCCACTTCCTGTGTTTTTGTTGCTTTAAATGTCTTTTCTTCATTACATGGGTTTTGAGATATGGAGATGTGTAAAATTGGCAATCTGCTGTAGCGAAACGCAACGTACACTCATCCTGTGCTCAGTCCTCTGCATCCCATTGCTCTGGCTGGCAGCGTGCCGAGCGCCAGCTCCCACCAGCAGCATGCTGCAGCACTGCACGCGCCGTGCTGTTCACATCTGCCATGAAGCATCACCCTCTGTATCGCACCATGGGCACAACCTGTGTACATATTGTCTGAACACGCACATAAAATCTGCTTGTACCCACCCAAATGAGGTATGATGGCTGTTGTTGACATGGGTGACAAATCAGAGGAGTTTGCTCCTTCGGCTGCAGGCTTATAAGGGGTTGGGGAAATTTGTGATAAAAAAAAGATGGGAAAGGGAGGGAGGTGGAGAGCAGGAGCACTTTGCAACCCTACAGTCTTACGAGATGAGTGATCATCTGCTCCATGTTACTCACGGTATCACAAACAGTGGCATGGCGACACTCCCACAAAGCATCCTGGGCTTGGGCAGATTCTGCTTCCCCCCTGCCTTGCCATCACTACCCTCTCCAAATTTTTCTTCGTCCTGTGATATCCTCTGAAATGGCACAATACCCGAGATGAAAGAGCAGCATGGCCTGATACAGGAGCACTGCACTTTTTGTTTCATCCTTTCTTCCTCCCTTAATAGCCCGTGCCACTGTAGCCCCTTTGCTGGTCACTGTGGCGTGTTGGGCTGACAGCTGCAGACAACCACTTGCCCCGAGATCTCATTTTGGAGGCAATAGCTAATTTAGTTCCGTTCACGGTGAGTGTAGAGCCAGGTTATTTTCCCCCTATGTGCTTTACTTTGCTTTTAACAACATTGAATGTCAGCTGCCATTTTACCGCTGTAACTCAGCACTGGGATCTCCTTCTCTGGCTCAAGCGCAGTTCTTCACTATTGGCCATGATGAAGCCATATAATTCAATATTGCAAAATAGGACATGGAGCCAGCTGAGCCGCATGGCAGAGCAGCTTCCCCTTCCTTCAAAGGCACCGCCAAGGGTTAAAGCTGTGTTTTACTAGCACACAGACGTAATACATCTGAGCAAGGTAGTTCTGCACAGAGAGCATGGAGCAGCTGGGTGAGGCAGACCAAATAAAAAGGTCAGGAAAAGGACTTATGACTCCTTTTCTGATGTAGCCTTGAAGAAAGGGTCTTTCTAGAGGCGACTTCATGTGCTGGATAAATGCTGTGCACAGTCCTCAGTGCCCCCAGGGAGGCTCTTGTCTTCCCCCACTTCTGTGCCCTGGGGGACACCTGGATGCCTAGGAAACACTGGTCCCCATGATGGTCCTCCCCTGGTCCCCCATCACTTCAGCTTCTGCAGAGCCACTCAGGTCTCAGCAGAGATCTGGCCAGTCTGCCCTGCTGTGAAAACTGCTAGTTTGTTCCTACTATTTGTTCCCTAACAGACTGGCCTCTTTCTGTGATACTTCAGTTTTTTGATGCAGGATCTGGCCAAAAGCCTTGGAAAACTGCAGGAGAGCTCTTTAGCAGACCACTCTCCTCTCCATATTATCACAGATCTGTGAGATGTGAGTGCCAGTTATAAAGGGTGGGGACCCTTCCCTAGAATATTTAATTTATCCAGGGGTGCTAACCCTTTCCTTAATCCTATTTTCCACCCATGAACCCAAAAGCCAGCCTCACTGGATTGCCCCTGAGCTTGTTTTAAAGATTAGCCTTACCCATCTCCTTGGTGCCCAGGCTGAATTATTTGGCAGCAGCTTGGGGCCAGGGCTTCTGGAGATGTGTTGTTTGCAAGCAAAGAACAAAAAATCTGTTTCTCTTTTCCTTTTTCCTTGATTGCTGCTGCTCTTCTCTGCAGGCTTCCTGTTTCTGCTGTGTTTGGAAAGGTCTGTGGTTTCAGTTTTCATGCGTTCACCACGCCTGTCCCATCTGTCATGGGCTTTCACATTTACCATGGCAGGGCGTATGCTCTTCTCCATCTTCCATGCTTAGGAACAGTCTCTGCTTTTCACTTCTTTTTTCACTTTCTATCTCCTCGTGGCTTGCAAGCATAGCTTTGCTCCAACTTAGGAGGAAATCAAAACACCCAGAGACCTCAAAATCCTTCACAAACACAGGATTTCTCTCAACTCGTTACTATTACAGATTTTTTTTTTCAGCACTGAGGCTGGTTTATATGTACATATATTTGACCTCAGATGGATTATTGCAGTAAAAAGAGTAAATAATGCAGCAGAGAATAACAAAAATGAATACCTTAAGATGAAAACTGCCTTAGCACAGCCCTGTCAGAATCACCACTCTGTAATGTGAATGGCTGTGATTTATGACCTTCTGATAAAGATATCCTGATGGAGAAAAGATGCCGTTATAGGTAGGCAGGAGAAATGTCACACAGTTTATGGGTTTTGAACTTTTATTTTGGTGCTAGAAACACATATATAAATGGCTATTTATCAGAGCCGGGTAGAAAATGAAGATATTTTCTGATAATTTTAACATACTACCTCAAAATATTGCTGAAAAAATTTTGGTTTCCAGCAAGAAATTTCTGACCAACTTGTAGATATGTTTTCTTCCAAAATATTTATATTTGTTCCTATTTATTCTGACTCTGACAGTAAGGATTGCTGCCAAATGCAATTTTTCACTCTTAATGTATAGGACTACATGTTGATTCTTTTGGAAGATGAAGATGCTGGAGCCTTTAGGCCTAGATGTGATAAATTGAGACTGTCTATGGTGAGATAATTACAAAACAGTTGCAATTATCATTGTTGCTCATTGAAAATCTAGGGTAATTTACATGCAAGACTGCTGGGTTCGGTTTCAAGAAGGTGAACAAGCTGGATTGACAAATTTGTTAAATCTCCTTGAGAAGCACAGTTTAAAATAATAACAATAATTAGTAGTAATATAATTGATCTATTTTGTTCTGTGCATGACAAGAATTCACTTTAAATTGAGCCAGCAAATTAAAGCAACATTTAGCATACTAAACAATATTGCTCATGAAAGCGTCTATGTATATCTGCCAATAATTTTTATCTAACTATGAAGTAGGCAGCAGATTATACAGTAACCTTGCAGTGCATCAGAGAAAGGAGATTTAAATCACTGAAGAACAGTTGAAATTTTCCAATAAAAGATACCATATCTAAACCATTAAGACAGTTCATTGCAAAGCAGGTCACCAAATAATCCACCACACCTTGTACTATAAATGATCTTGTTACTTGTTTACAAGAGGTTAAATGAAATTCAGCTACATGGTCAAACTGGCATTCTCGCTCACATTTTCTGTTTTGAAATTAAATAAATTAAACCTTGAGTTATGGGGGGAGGATGGATTGCAAAAAAAAATCAGTTTGAGGGAAAACTGGTCTTAGAAAATGAAAGTAATGGAAGGTGTAGCATAATCCTGGGAAAACAAGAAGGGCAACTCCTTTTTTTTCCCTCCTCGAGTTTTCTAGAGAGAAGTAGCAGGCATTTCCAACCAGCTGTATCAAGACATATCTCTGACTTTGCTTTGTCATTCAGAGCTGAATTATAATATCCCAGAGAAATCAAAGCTGTTTTTTGGAAATGATGGTCATGTTCAAGCCTGAATAGAAAGACAAGACACAATAAAAGGCTCAGCAAAAACTTGCACAGGGCCAGGGCCAGGCTTGTACTGTATCTTGAGGAGTCCTTCCACCCCAGCCTCCACTTTGCTGCTCAGCTCCACGGATCTGCCAGCTTATGGGAGCAGCTCCAGTGGGCAGGTGGAGGAGGTTGGCACATGGGCTTTGCAAGCTGTGCCAAAGCCACCCGATGCCTTGTTAGTTTGGATAAGACAGAGTGTTTCCCCTCCCTCCTGCCTGAAGAAAGGTTTTGAAGAAATGCCATTATCTCCCTTGGCCTGAGGTCAGCACACCCATCTGGAGCAGTCACTCTGAGATAGGCAGATCTATGTTATCAGCTGCAGTGCCCCCAAGAGCTGCTGTCCTGCAGCCCCTTGGTGACCCCCTCCATGCACTGCTGTCCCTCTTAACAGAGTATGTCTTTAATTGTCTGTTATGGCTAGTTTTATTTTGTGAATCAAACTCTCGTCAGCACTCTGCAGTCTTGTCCCTTCCCATTCTCTCCCCTTAATCTTTGCTTCCCCCTGCCCCCATGGTCAGGACAGGAGGTCAATGTCTACAGCACAGATAAACTCTGTCTGAGGGGTCCTTTGCAAAATATTGACAGGTTGAAAATTTTTTATCTTCTTTTTTCAGCATCTGACTACAAATCTTGCTGCAATAGTCAGAGCCTCAGTGTCCACTGAGGGCAGCTGCTCTCTATTGTTCTGGATCACGTATTTTTGATGTGCTGCCTCTGCTCACAGAACAGCCTCCTGCGGGGGGAAATGCCTCCCTCCCATCCCAGCGATGCTGGGGGACTTGGCAGGCATGTTGTGGAGGAAGCCAAGCTCATTGCACCCAGATATTGGCTACCTCCAAGTTAGAAAGCATGTGAAAGCAATGAAAGAGAAGATACAGTGCAAAGCAGGCAGCCTTGCAGGCAAGGAGGACTTAAAAAACATACCTGCTGCTGTTCAGCCTGTGCTTTGCTTTTCCATGCATATTGAGCTCATAGCCCGAGACCTTACTTTTGGGGCCCTTTCAATGCAGCTCTGCTCTGACAGAGTTATGAAAATATGGTGCTTTCTCATGCAGCTGTCTCTGTAGATTTATAGGGGAAACGTGCTGCTTTGTAGTCTGGGTCATCACGCAGAGCCAGGCTGATGACAGGTGCTTGATCTTGCTGCAGTTTAAGCCTTGAGGTGGAAGTCACTGGGACACATCATTTAGGAAAGACCTCTTTCCCCCTCTGCTTTCTTTGCATTTGCAGCTACGCAGATTTGCCCTGGATTTTCCTGCAAGTCACTAAAAAGAAATCTCCAGCACCACAGCTTCGCAGAGTCAAACTTCCACCTAGCACGCAGGGTCTGGGCAAGCATTAGGGTTTGCCACAATTTTTTATGTGCTGCCAGTCTGGCGATGAAGGTGTTAGTCAGACTGGGGCAGCCACCATGTTTTGATAAGATACTGAATCACAGCTAAACCGAAGGAGCATGACAGGGCAAACTGGGACCCAAAGTCTGTTCAGATCAGAAACCAGTCCTCTGGTGTCAGCTTCATCACACCCGACTTAGACATCTATGATGCAGATGCCTCCAGGAGAGCTCATCTCCCTTGGTAGTCAGAGGAGTCAAGTCAATAAAGTTAATGGAGCTCAGACAGGGAGTCATCCAACCAAATGAGATTTTTTTTTTTTTCTTATTTTAGGAAAAGATTAATACCATTGTAGACTCTGCTGTCAATAAGGGCTGCCTGAGTCCTGGCAGAGGCTTTCCCCACAGAGCCCATGTCCAGCCCCATGGGTATGACTAAGAAAGTTGTTTCTACCTCTTAGACCTGGTCCATACTCTGTATCAGGGTGAACATGTGTGTTTGCCAAACCTAAACCATCATTTCAAGCAACCAACGACTCCTACACCCCTATTCACAGTCTGTTAATGTCCTTCTACAGACTTGCCTCATCTGTGGATAAGACCTTGAAGACTCCAGCTAATTCCTCTTTCTCCAGCTTGGCACATCATGGAGCAGCAATATCCACCTCACTGAAGGGAAATGCCTGGCTGAAACAGTCAGGACAGTGCCCAAGGGTAAGCTTGAGAGGTACTGACAGATTTCCGTGGTGCATGTCGTACTCCACCTGGCTCCCTCTTCATTTTAATAAGTGACTTGATTTCCCAGGGACTAATATTAACTGAGCAAATGATTTAATTTTACTGATTAATTAACACAGGAAAAAGATCTGACCTTGCTATGGAGGTAATAATGTTCCTCTTATGCCACCACAAGAGCATGGTTTAATTCTGTGACCCCCAGAGCAGCTTGATCATTACCGCATGTTTAATATAATGGTGAAATCCTCTTTCCTGAGGGGAATGTGGGTGACCCTGGTTGAGCAGAGAACACAAAAAAGGAATTATCTGTTTTATGCAATCAGTAGATCAAGAGATAATAACAGTGCAGAAATGTCATGAAGTACATGCCTGTCTCCATGTACTTTAGTGATCCACATGCCAAGAAGTTAGGATCAGAGGAATCTGGTCTGTCAAAAAGTGGAGTTAAAAGAAAAGCAGAGAAAACTTTGCCTTTTGTTCTTGGATGATCAGAGTGAAGCAGCTGGGGATGGAGGGATGAGACACTTCTAAAACAACATGAGCAGCAGGGCACAGAGCCTGTGTTACTGAGGTTTGGGACCCCATCCGAAGGCCTGGTTTGATTTACAGACCACTGACCTCTCCTGGATGTTTTGCTAACCCAAAATGCCTAAAGATAGATGGAGGAACACAGACTGCTGCTCGGCTTTTGGTTGAGTTTTAGTGAACCCGGGGGCCTCCAGCACCTTCCTCTGAAGTATTTGGTGCTGGCAAATATTTTTTTGGTGGAACCTCTCCCAGTCATAGGGCTGGTAGTGGTTGTGGGTCAGCCCTGGCTGATCACCATGAGGCCAGTCTTTTGGGTGGCCCTCCTAGGGAGCTCTTCCCTCCCTCAGGTGGTGCTCTGCAATTAGAGATGAGGCTACAAACCCAGACACCAGCATGATGGGCTGCATCTGGAAATTAATTCAGCAATTGCATACTGCAATTGCAATTTCATCTCCTACTTCAGTCCTTCATTGTCTTTCCATAAGACCAAGAAGAGTTTGGTGGCAACTTCCTCTGATTCCTTCCTCTCTCTTTTTCTACATTCAAAGTCATTTACCTATGCAAATTCCTGCTCTGTTGCCTGTTACCCATCCATCACATCCTCCCATTATCCCTGCATGGAGTCCAGTCTGGATTCTGCAGGACAACACTTTCCATTTGAAGGTCAAAAGGGCTGACATGACACCATCATCCTATTTTTCTAAGGGTCATTCTCCTAGTCCATAGAAATATACTGAAGGCACTGGATGCCTTTTTCTCCTATTCTGTCATAATGCAGTGATAATGGATGCATTTTCAATATCTAATCTGACGGTACATTGCTCCCTAACCAGCCCTCTAGACCTGCTACAAGGTTCTTGAAATAAATTCAACACTAGACCTGATTGAAAACATCTCAGATGAATGTTGTGGGTTTTTCCCCCCATAGAGAAATGCAGCTGGACTGAAATCAAAACATTTTGAAGGAAACGTGTTGATTTTGACTGGGAAGTATCAAAACAGATTGTTTCAACTTTCTCATTTTGTTTTGACAGAATCAAAATGTTTCATTTCCATGAGGTAAAAACATTTGGGTTTGATTTTCTCCTAGTTTAGTTTTGACTTTCACTTTACATGAAAACATTGTATTTTCTCATGAAAAGCCTGAATAGAAGCTTGTGTAAGTGTCAAAATACCAAAATGGAAACACTTCAGTATTTCAGGTGTCTTGCTGCTTGCAGCTCTGCTGCCCCCAAGCCAGAGTTGGAGTCCTCCTTTGTTTGCCAGCCCCAGCCCACCACAGTCACCAAAACAGAGAAGCAGAAATCTATCCAAACCCACTGCTGGAGCCAGAGCTGAGGAAAGCAACCAGTGGCTCCAGGTGCCTTTCAGCCCTACCCAAAGGGCAATATATTTGCTCACATGCTGGTCTTTGCTGCCAACCCTTTGGGGTGCTGCTGGAATCCCCATCCTGTGCTAAATCTTCACAGAAACCATGAAAGCTGTGGGGCTGGAGAAAAACCACATTTTCATTTCTCACTTTACTGTGCTTCAACCACTATTAGCAGCTTTTGTTACTGGAAGGAAAGAAAAGTGTTTAATGCCTGCCAGTGAGGACTTGCTGGCTAGGGGTGAGACAGGATACATCAGCAGACTAAAGAAAACAATTAAAGAAAGGTAGCACATAGAAATTAACCTTTAGAGGATAGAACCAGATAAAATGACTCCTCTTCCTCAGCCTATTTGTATCACAGGATGGTGATTCATTTCTCCATGGTGCTCATTACCATGCTATAAAGCATGGAGAAAATTAGTAGGTAGCTTGAAAAGTCCCAAGCATTAAAAGATTTTATTTCCTGGGTCCATTTTCTGTTCTGCTTTCCCATTTGCTTGCTGATTTCCCATGAAGCTTTTCCTAGGTATTTTGGAATGTATTTGCCTCTTGTGAATCATCATGACTTGAAAAAAAATGGTTTTACTTCTGAAGTGGCTTGTTTTCTATATCTCAGTCATGTCCGAATGACCTGTATTGCTTTAGGTAGAGGAGATGAGGACTGAATGATGAGCAAGCTCAAGCTACAGCTCTGCTTTCAGTGAGCGTATTACTCGTGTGTCTCTCTCTTCCACCTTTGACTTTTTTAAGGAGTTCTGTTATTTTGGAGACTGCTTTCTTCCAGCAGCTTAGGTTAAAACTGGCTGAGAGGTTAACATGTTCTTAGAGAAAGAAAGATGTCATAGGCTTTACTTCTGTGAAATATGAAGGGTTACAGGTGTGTGAGCGGCTGCATGCCTGCCCACAGTGGAAGACAGGATGGGTGCTGGGCTTGGGTGGAAAAATGGCCAAAAGCAGAAAGAAACAGGTCAGAGGAGGCCTGCGGAGGGCAGGGCAAGGGGATGGGGACCCCAAAATAATGCCTAGAGCCCCTTAGCACAAGCACAAAGAACACAAGTACAGCTTCTTCTCAGACACAAAGCAAATCTCTGAATATCTGGAGGCTTGCCCATGGTTAATTTAATGGGTCCAGCTCAGCTACTCATCCCACGCAGCGGAGATCAATGGGTCATATGGAGTGTAAGTGTTTTATGAATACATTAGGAGTATGATATTGGCTGGAGTCTATTAAACAAGCAAAGGCCCCAGCATAATAGCTTCTCTCTACTGCAATTAAAAAGTTTTCTGTGTGCAGTTTTGGTTGTGCATTTGGATCTGATCCTTTGGCCTCTTCTCTGCCGCCCACCACGGGACACGGCGTCTCCAACAGCAAACAGTCTTGGACACATCACAATATAAAACCACATCACTGGATTAAAAAAGGGAAAAAATAAAGACAAAGAGGGAAAGAAATGGAGCTGGGGGCAGAAGAGGAAACCAACACCTCATTGAGCTGTTATTCTGGTCCTGGTGAAAGCCCAAGATCATTCGTAGGAGCCCTCACAAGTTCATAAACACCTTTATTTGTAGTTTCCAATTTGACTTTGTTCAAACTGGAGGGTAAGATTGAGTTTCTGTCGCTAGCTGCTGATTCTGCTACTTCTCCAAAAAGAAACGGCTTTGCCTTTTTTAGTGCGTGCCTCATAAAATAGGGATTAAGAACATTTTTTTAAAACATAGTTTTTGTAATAGTGCAGCCCCAAACCCCTTCAATCAGCAAACTTTAGCACAACTTGACAGACTAAACTGCCATTCCTTAACCCACAGGACAAGAAGTGCCATTTGCACATGGTTGAGTGGCGAGCAAGAAAGATTCATGTCGCTTGCTAATTGCCTTTGGCTCTGCGCCACCGCACAAACACTTCAACACCGACTGCATTTCTGTTCCCAATTCCATCTTGGTAAATGTCTTTTTCTGTATTTCAATGACTCAGGAGTGCATGTAGCTAGAATTCTTTTAAAAAGGTGGGCAAGGAAAGGACGAGTGTCTATCACTGCAACGGTACAGATAGGAAAAGTTCTCCAGCAATGCCTGTGAACATATCAGGAGCTGAGAAGAGATATCTTGGGCAAAAAATTCACATTGAAACCTACTGTAAATATCTCTGGGCATTCAGTTCTTCTTGTAAAAGCAGTATGAGCAGGAAGTTGATGCGGAAGGAGCACATTAACATCATGTGGAAGAACTTCTCCTGCCTTTAATATTCTACCCTCAACCATGCCTCCCAGTGCTATCAGAGGTATCTGAACATATCTGAGATGTCCACACAGGGTTGGGAAATAGAACAGAGGAATTATGAAGGGCACATGCCCTCTTTAAGTGGCTTTCATCAGCCCAGGGTGGTTCCCTGTGGTGGATACTCCTCAAATGACTCTGGGCAACTGAAACCATCCGAGTACATTTTCTGCCTGCAGACAGTACCCAAAATCAACTCAAAGCTGAGCGAAGTTTGAGCTATGCCTCATTCCCTGCCTCTGATCCCTCAGAGCTAGGTTGGGGATTGTAGAGATAACTCCACCAGCCTTTGTCCAGTGTGAAGAGCACTGCAGAAAAACGCTGGGGGAAATGAGCACTTCTAAGCTCCAGGCCAGAATCTGCAGCAAATAATACAAACAAGGATTGTGAACATTCAGACTAATCAAAATCACTGACCAGCCCTCCATGAAATCAGTGAGAGGTGGGTGGGAGCCCACCTTAAGTTCACTCAGTGTAGAGAAAGAGGAAGATGGTGGTAACGGGATGAAGGACACGGTTATGGTGAACCCAAGGTAGGGGTGCAAGGAGATACTGAGCTGCTTCATTGTCAGACTCTGCAGTCCTCACAGGACAATCCTAATATTTTATGCACTTTTTAAATTCTACAAATAACTTTCAAAACAGAATTGAAGTGCTTGGCATGAGTCTTGTGAAGAACTATGCTGCATTTCCAGTTATCTGCACAATCTCCTTTAGAGCCACATGGCAGAAGCTGTAGTCATTGATAAACTTAATCTGTTGATTTCTCTAGGGCAGAATCCTGTAAGAAAGAGGGACTCATTTCTCTCTCTTCCTCTTGTTTGTTTTGTCGTTCTTGTGGACAGGATGATAGATTTTGATTTTCTGTATCCTTCCTTTTCATTGATGGTCTTTTGTAAAGAAATACAACTGGCACGGATTTTCTTTTAATGGACTTAATTGAAACGAACATAAATATGACTTGAAGTGCAGGATATGAAGTATAAATATACTTGTATATGTACACTTCTAACAATACAAAGTGTGTGATTATATAGCAACAACAAGCTTTCATGGTAATAGCCTTACATTGACTCTTAATACTGATTTCAGTACATTATGTGCTATGTATCCTGCAGACAAAACAGCATATACAGGGCTTAAACCAGGAACAATTAGGATTTGGCTTGTTTATTTAAATCCACAGAGAATGCAATCAACCACAAATGCTATGAAGATAATGTCAAACTGTTGAACTGAGTGATGAGTTAGGCTGGGGAGAATTCATGGTGAGAACTGAACAATGTTTTCCTGTGGAGGACAGGTCAAGCTAAAGCCCCATGTGCTGAGCAGACCTGGAGCTGGTCCACTGAAAAAACCCTGGCAACCAGGCTTCTGTCCAAAGCCCTGGAGCTCTTCAGCTATGGGACATGCTGGGACATCATGGGACAGCACGGACACTGTGTGGTGGTGCCAGTGTTTGTGGTTGCTTATCTTTCCAGAAATAACTGCAGTAGCTGGGGGATTCATTCAGAAGTTGGGAGCCCGACATACACATTCTTCCCAGCAGGTTTCAGTGCAAACACTGCTCTCTTCTCATCTCCAGGCCCTCCTCAATGCTCTTCAGAGTCCTCTTGAACTTCATGCAATGGTACCCACTGACCTGCTGTCTCCTGCCAATGTGTTAAACAATTAAATGGGAAGTAGGAGCAGTACTCAAGAAAGAACATGCTTTGTGTTTTAGGAGATGAAAGATGATCCTCTTATTCTCACCATAAATTACTTTGCACATTGTCATTTCCAGCTCAGAGCTTGCACTCATAATACAGAAATAACAGCCGGCTCCTGTGGCCTGAAATGGGTCTGTGGCTTTCTTACATTTCTGGGGGAAAAAATGAAGTGGACGGAGATAGGTGTGCAATGGAATGAAGACTTCTGAGAGATGGGAGGACTAATGAGGCAAACTGTAAATCACTTGGCTGGATAGAGAGACTTCTCCATCCTGCAAAGGCTCCTATCAGCGATATGTCATTGATAATAAGTCTTGCCTACATTACCAGGGACAGCCTGAAAATATAACTATACATCTGAGTAGATCTTCATCCTACTATAACTGGGACAAGATAAGAGAAGTTCAGAGTGATACCAGGCTAAGAAAAGAGTTAGCTCTGACTCCAAGTTTAAACAGCATCAAGTCTTTCTTCATGCCTTTGACTAGTATTAAATAGAAACAGTTCGTTCAAGTCTTTAATGTGTTTCCCCTTATTTTCAAAGGAGGATGTACTTCTCTCTCTTCTGGATTAAAACATCTTTTAGGAAAATATCTACAAATACCTCAAATCTCTGGTTTTTTGTAACTGCTTGGGAAAGAAAAGGGCTTTCATAATAAACATATGAGATTCATGCATAAGGGAACACAGATTTCATCTGTGAATATCTGCTTGAAAATGGTCTTCCAAGGCATATCAGATCTATTCAAATCAGGTATCAAAACACTGTGTGCTACACACAGCCCAAGACACCGTGGTAGGGAAAGGACCAGATCTGTGGTGGTAGCATTCACTGGTAGCTAGTGAAAGTGTTCTCTGAGAAAGCATTTCTGTACATAGGATATGGCTATAGTTTCATGTGACCAATTTTCTGCTTTGAACTTCCCAGGGGCAGCTGACAGGAAGAAGCAAGAGCAGGGAGAGTTTTCTACTCGATGCACTTACCTCCTCTATCATGTAATGACTTTGCCATGTGTCAATGACAGAGAAGGACTGGGCTCAGTCTCTCCTGAAGTCCTCTTATACAACCACTCAGAAGTCAGAGTAGACTCTGTGTTTGCAGGTGCATCTGCAAACTCTCGAGTCTTTGGGGGATATGGAACAAATACATTTATCTGAGAGGGAAACCAAACAAATTACATAATCGCTTGCTTTATTTGTGGAAACATGAGATAGTATAGCTGGAATTAGGAGCACAGCTGCTCACCTTGGCAGCAGGAATAATCATCCTTATTGAGGAGGCATGCCAACAGAGAAGGGCAGATGTAGAGGTTGTGAGCTTTGCTGCCATGCTCATCTGTCTGGGTGACTGTAGAAATGACAGGGGCCACTATGAAGGATTGCAGCCAATGTCTTTAATCTCACAGAGGGGACTGCAATTGATTATTTCATTAGCATCATGAGGTCCTTGCAGCATTACAGTTTGGTTTGGTCTTTCTTCCGAGGCTCCAGTGACCAAGAGCTGCTTTGACTCACTTGGTCTCTGCAGACTGGGAGAAAGTTATGTTTAAAACTGCAGCAGGAGGGTACCTGGGAGAGTGAATTTCATGCCAGAGATGAAATGCAATGTGCTCATAACACATTGTGCTGTCCCTCAAACTCTGCTGTTAGTCTGCAGAAGACAGCAAACATTTCCACTGCCAGCTGGCAGAGCACTTCCGAAGGGAAAGCAGACGTTCTCCTAATCCTACCTGATGTAGGAAAGCTGAGTATAGTCTGTGTGCATAGGCACAACATTACACTCGCTCAGATGAAGACATGGATGTTCAGATAGAAGGTCAGAGGCAAATCCTTGCACACTCATGCCCCAGGGTTGGAGTTACCCATCAAATCAGGTGGGACACCTGTGATGTCTGGAGGTGGAGGGCAAACCCACACACTCACAGCCCTTCCTAATTTGTTTTCCAACACTCCCACTGTGGTAGCACTTACTCTAGAGCTTGGCAATGAGTCTTCTACTATCCAAACCTGAATTACCACTGAAACCGCTACTGATGGAAATCAAGGAGAGCTGCTCCAGCAGGCTGAGGCTTACCAAGAGAAGCCCTGCTACCAAGAAGGTTGCAAGGAAATGCAATGCTGTGGAAAAGTTTAAAAAAAACACCAACGTGGTAGAGGACAGCCCCCACCCAGGGCTGCAAGAGCAGCTGGTTTTCATCTCTCTGGTGCTTTCAGATTTGCTCTCAGGGGCCTCAGCTCCTTCTCTCCAACCAAGCACTGAGCCCATGTGAAGGAAGATCCTTAGAGGTTTATAGGTTGGAGAAGTTTGGGCAGATATTTTACAGCTATGTCAAAAGACACATCTGTGACAGCAGGGTGACTCCCTGCCAATTTAAAAATCCTCGTTCCAAGCACTGGAGGTGTAGAGTTTCTCAAAGAAACCATTGTCAGAATTTGTTTAACACGAATGAAACTGTATTTTTTTTCCTAATGTTGTTCATATTGATCCCTCCTATGAAACAAAAGAACATATGATCAGCTTTTCTATATATCACAGGCTGTTAAAGGTCATCCAGATATCTACATCAAGCCAAAATATGAATTATAGCTAATATTTTGAACCTAAAGATAGAATATATTTGTTACAGACAAGGACAGAAGAGAGCAGGATGTTATTAACATATTTTCAGATTTATGGGCATGGCAGAGAAAAACCCTGAACAAGCACCCTGTGCCTACATAATTTAATGGACTCTACTTTTCACCTCTCTTGATGGAGCTAAATTGAGTTCCTTAAGCTTCACATCATGAAATGGTTTTCCAGACCTGGATGCTCCAAGAGCAGATTTGTTTGAATCTGCTCTCTACTTCTTAATGGTCTTGAAGCAATGGTCAGAAAAACCTGATAAAATACACTAAGGCATCCGAGACAAGAGGTGCTCCCCAGCCCTACCTGATAAGCCCCTTGTATCACATTGAGGGTTGCGGTGGCTAAACTGTGCAGTCTTGTTCTGAGCACTTTGGGAGATGTCATCTTCTCTGCCTTTAATGTCACTGGTGTAGCCTCCATTCCCTGTTCCCAAAAGCATCGTCTTTCTGTGCTAAAAAGCATGCTTTTTTGGAAGGTGAGCAGTTGTGAGGAGGAGCAATAGCACACCAAGTGCCAGTCTTGATGCTTCATTTCAAATGACATCCAGATCTCAGGCTACAGATGCCAGCTCTGCCTGTAGAAAGGGTGCGAGAAATGGTCTTGTTCACTTCCAGAACTGGAGCAATGTCCTCAGCCCCCCTTGCTAATTTTCCAGGAGCTCCTTCACAAAGTTTGTTTTGATTTCCAGCCTGTGGTGCCAGCGTCAGACCCCTTTGTTCCCTCTCTGGTCAATGGAGAGAGGAGTCTTCTTGGGAAAGACTCAGAGCTGGAGTCACTCTGTCTTCACCACCAGCTCTGGATGAAGTCTGAAAAGATTCACCTTCCAGTCTGGGCACAAAAGATTAAGTGCCAGATGGTGACAGTTCCTAGTCCAAAGAGTTCATGAAAGCTGAGAAAGCATGGACAATTTATTATTTAATTTTAGAGGAGGAAAATGGAGGCACTGTAATTAGAGCCCTCACTCAATACGACATGCTGAGACTGGCAAAGCTGACAAGTGAGGCATCTTCTGACTCCTGGATGAGGTGCCAAATGCAGGACAGACCTCTTTGGCCATGAATGCTGGGCTTCTCTTCTCCACACCCTGCCCCAAACATGATAGAACAGGGCCATATGGCAGATACATTTTTACTCTAAGTACTTCCACTGTTCACTAAGAAAATTAGAAAGTGCTGGTTTTGGTAGCCAGAGTTTCTGGAGAGTCCTTGGGATGGCTTCTCCTTCCTGATTGTATCTATGTACCTCTTTTCTTTGCGACAGGGAAGTACCACTAATATCTGCCAACTTTCCTGGCCATGTATCCAGATTGCCTTGCAGGGAAAAACAAACTCTTGTATGGCTAAGTTAAATCAGGGATTTGTTTTTTTCAGATCCTTTTCCCTTTGTTTGTGAAGCCCACATACATTTCAGAGGCTGCATTGATGAGTATTTAAATGAGAAAGCCCTTCTTGGAGAAAATGAACCATGACATACAGCACAGAGCTATGGGACAGAATAGCAGAAAAGACAACGACTACTAAACAGGCAAAAATTCAGTCCAGGTATGGCTCCAGGTATTAGTAGGTGGTAGGAATAAAAGATGATGAATACAGAGATAAATGTGGTGCCTCCTGATGCATCGAGATGAAAGCATGCAGTCTGTATAGTGAAGTGAAGCATTTATGTCTGTCTGTTCTCCAGGAACTTTTGGAAAGATCGTTCTGCTTGTTTTTTGTTGAAATAGAAGCCAGACTGCAAAAAAATCATTAGGAGCTGTAGGGTTTTTTTTATTATCTGTGATTTTTTTTCCTCATGCTAATGGATCCCAGACCATTCTAAACCAAACAATAATAGCTGGGGGGAAAGCAGGAGGGATCTCTTCCTTTGCCAATGTTGAGTTATTGAGCATCTAATCATAACCAGGAGATGGGAACCAAGCCCAGAGCCCTTCAGTGTCCAGTTGCCAGGAAGAAAGAAAGAAAGAAAAGCACCCCAAGGTGTCTGAAGGCACTTTGGATCCAACCATTTCAAAAAGGACTTAAAGGCGTCCACACCTGTGAGACCATCAGGGCCCTTCCCATTGCATATCTGGAGTAAGGAGCAAGAAAGCTATGTTGGAGCAGAGCAAGGACTGTGCAAAGTTTTCCACAGCAACCTGAGCTACAAATTCATTGGTACATTGATATCCCTGGAAAATCCTCCCTTCCTATACAAGAATAAGAGGATCACAAAAGAAGCGAGCAGAAGCTGGTTCAGACAGACAGAAGGACGTGGGTTCCCCTGTACGCTGTCTATGCCAAAGGATATGGTGACTGCTGAGAGTCGGCATGGACTCAAGGGCTGAGGGGAAAGCTCATGGAGGAGAAACCCATGAACAGAGAGAAACTACACACAGACAACAAAACCCCCACTGCTGGAGTCTGAGGAAGTGTTTGTGGGGAGTGTTACCTGGTTCAGAACTTAATTCACATTGAAATAGGTCCTTTGCCCAAACACTGTAATCTGCCACGGTCTAGAGAGACAATTGTGTTGGTACAGGCTTTCTGCCTCTCCCTGGTTGGTCCAGGTCCTCACAAAATCCATGAAAACTCCTAAAGGTAGGTTAGATCCTTGTTTACTAGCCATTATCTTCACAGCTGGGAAAGACTGGTCTCCAATGGTCATGACACCTTTTCCAAGTGAATGCAAGTGGATGTAGCCTCTTATTTTCAGTACATGGAAGGAATATTTCTGCCAAGTGGTATCCCCTACCACTCATGAAACACCACTCACCTTGAGTGCAATTCAAGCACCCATCACTGCGCAGGGTAGAGGTCAGAGCCAGGAGGGGCACCTGATGCAAGCAGGTCAAAAAGATGAAACAACTCATGTCTCATTAATATACAGCAGGTGGGAACCTGAGGAACATCAAGGATTCTTTGAGTGCTACACAATGGTGTTCACGGCTCTGCATAGAAGACAAGCAAATACTGACAATTGCGGCAGGCTGAGAGCCATCCTTTGGGAGAAATCAGGACTTTAGAAAGCCAGATTTGGTCCTCTGTTAGTGAGGACTGGTGTCTCGGAGCTTATTTGGAGCTTGGCACAGTGAGGAGGGGAATGCCTAAGGCACGCATGAGCATTTATCTAGCTGGAGAAAAGACGAAACCTTCCATTTACCGCATCCCTTGCTTCTGGTAAGCCAACTGCTCCAATGTCGTTTGTGTCCCTGTTTATTGGCAGTATATTAACCTCTGGGTGAAATGATAGGCCTCAACAACTTCACAGCAGCCTTTACACTGTTTGCAGTGACTGCTAAATACCATAGCAGATAATGTTATTTATTCAGCACGTTGCTAATGTCAGATTACAACAGGACCCCCATCTGGAAATGGAAAGAACCCCCTGCAAGAGGCTGGCATGAATTCATTATGAATCAGTGCTGCTTGAATAAAGCATCTACGGCGAATATCTAAGCAGTGACCTTCATACAAAATGTATCGCATAACACTTTCTGTTAAAATAATCATAAACACAGTAAGCAGTAAACAAAACAATCAAAATGTGTCTTGAAAATAAATGCAGAGAGGGGATGGTAGATGGAAGAGGGATTAAATTTCCATTTAGGTATTACAGGCAATGAAGGGGTTTTTTTTCCTTTTTCTTTTCAAACAATATTTCCAAAATCAATAACGGGGAGAGGGAAATGGTGTGATTAGTAACATGGTGAGTAATTGCACCAGTTTGTCACCGCTCGTGTTCAATGTTAGAGCATCTATTAAGAAAGGAGGCTGTTGGAACTGGCCCCAGTCAATATCTGTCCATACCACAGAAAAAATCCTGCAGTCTGGCTAAATTCTGTGTGCTTTTTGATCAGACGCTTCACCTCTGCCAACATCTGTCCTCCTCACCACTATTAGACTACCCGACATCAAGATCAAATCACCATGATGGTAGATGACACATGTACATGCAGAGCAAGGTAATGCTGTTCTGTGATGTATGCAATGGGGAAACAGAGATACAAAGTGACTTGCCAAAGGGCAGCCAAGTGAGATGGTAGAGCTGAGTATTGTACCGGACCCCTGCACTCCTGCCAGGAGCTGTGGCAGAGTTGAAGCTGAAGGAAGAGACCCTTTCTATCTCCCTGATGTGCTACAGATGAAGTCTCACTTTAATTTTCAGGTGCAAGTCTTACTGTGTCATTGTGGTTTAACCCCAGATGGCAACTAAGCACCACACAGCTGCTCACTTACCCTTCCCCCATGCCCCCGCTAGGATGGAGGAGAGAATCAGAAAAAAATAGTAAAACCCATGGGTTAAGATAAAGGCAGTTTAATAGGGCAGCAGAGGAAGAGGAAATAATAATAATAATAATAATAACAACAACAACAACAACAATAATAATAATAGAATATACAAAACAAGTGATGCACAATGCAATTGCTCAACACCCGCTCACTGATTTCCAGCCAGTCCCCGAGGAGTGATCACTGCCCCCCAGCCAACTCCCCCCCAGTTTATATACTGGGCATGACGTCACATGGTATGGAATAGCCCTTTGGCCAGTTTGGGTCAGCTGTCCTGTCTAGCTGCTCCCTCCCAGCTTCTTGTGCACCTGGCAGAACACGGGAATCTAAAAAGACCTTGACTAGTATAAACATTACTTAGCAACAACTAAAACATCACTGTGTTATCAACATTATTCTTGTATTAAATCCAAAACACAGCACTATACCAGCTACTAGGAAGAAAATTAACTCTATCCCAGCTGAAACCAGGACATATGTTCAGACCCATGCTGTTAGGAAAGGTGTTGCCCCGGACAGGATGAGCTGCCTTGTGGTTCCTTCACGCATCCTGTAGAAATACTGAAGGTCAGCATTTAGCGAAAGTCCCAGGCTTTGCCCCTCACTGCCAGATACAGTGGGCTGTCATTAAAAATTGAGAGCTCGAAAGCATTCCTTGAGCAGGAGCAGTGGATGATCATTGCTGCCATGTTATCTAGCTCCTGGGTCTTGTAGGGGTCTCTTTCTCTATCAGTAACCACCATGTGGTTTCACCAGTGCCCAGCTTGCTTTGATCTACTTAGAAGGCTGAGCAGATCCATATTCTGGTTTTCCCCAATTTTCCACATGTTTCTTCAAAAGGTTCAGTTTTTCCTTCCAGACCTTTTCTACAACCTTACATATGACTTTGCTCAGAGTATCACGCCTGTAGTTGCTCCAGTCACTGCTTTTCTCTTTCATACACACAGGAGCTACACTTGCTCTTTGGTTGGATGATACCCCCACCAATAGGACATCCAGCCTTTGCCAGGAGACTTGCAAAATCATGTGAAGGATCTCAGGATTCAGTGTGGAGACTGTTCCTGCTGTCTCAGTTCTCTCTTCTACCCTCATCCCGCCAGTCTGAGTGCACTGAGGTTTTAATTCTTCATCCACCTCACTTCTGTTCCTGCAGCTCTGCTCTGACTTCATTTCAGCCTTCAACATAATCCCTAGAAATACATTCATTTTTCATTTCAGTCCTACCTAGATTAGCTACAATCTCTAGCTACACAAGGAAAGAACAAGGAAGAATTGAGGCTCTAGAGACAGTCTTTTGTTAGAGTTTTTAACATATTTTGTAAGTTCCGGTTAAGTCTGAATTTCTCAATTTTCCTTTTCTCTCTCTGTTTCCTGACCTCTCTGTCACATCTCTTTTTGACGATCAGTCTTTTTTCTACCCTTTCTGTAGGTTCTCAACTTACTGCTAATATATTTTTAGAGGCAGTCAGTCATCCTGTCATAGCTGGAATTTTTTGCAGACATATTTTCCCTGTTACATGTCAGACAACTTCCAGACTGCCTCCTACTTTTCAGGGCCCCAAGTTTTCCAGCAAGTTCCTAACAAGTTTCCTGGATTTCCCCAAGTTTGCCCTTGTGAATTTGAGAGACATCTACAATTACTTCCTTCCCCTCCAATTTCAAATGACCTTCTCATGGTTAGTCACCACAGTTATTTTCTATGACCAGTTCATTAGCTATAACCAAGTCTAAATGGCAATCAATTTGTTCAACTGGATACTATCCAAAAAAACCTTCTCATCACATCCACAGTCCTATCTTCAGATCTAGAGTTGCCAAGAGGTCCCAGGCTATCCTCCACCACTGCTGCATCCCCAACACCCACATCTTTCCCCCCATGAGATGCACCAGGTGATGTTGTACTTAAAAAGCAGTGCCCATCACATACCCACTGGCAGAAATGATCATCCAGACCTTCACTGTCTTCTCTGTTCCTTACACCATCTCATCTGCTGCGATTATATTCTCTCCCTTGCCCTTCTCTGTAATAAAAATGTTAATTGTATGATCTCATCTAAGGGTTTTTTCCTTCCTTTAGTGGCAATGCTCAATGAATGAGGCAGGTTTGACATTTGCTTTTAGACTCTCTTTTCAGTGATCCCATATCACTGAAAATCATTCACCCTAAGAAACCACTTTTTTAACTGAGTATTATCAATGAGTAACCATAGATGCTTTCCTTCTGATTAGCTCTAATGAATCTAATAGCATGCTTTTATCAGTATTCCTTCACATTATATAGTTTATTGATGTACTTGGGTGCCTATTTTCTATAATGAAATCTATGAAATTGCATATCTATCATGACTAAGTAGTGATGTAACTCAAAGCCAACTTTAATTGTTGATTCTTTCAGTGAGAAGGCGATATTAAAAGCTATAACTACAAAAAGCCATAAAGTTATTTTTTCCTAATAAATAACCCACTTTCCCATAAAGGTGGAAAATTCAAACTGATAAAGGAAAATAAATTTTCATATACGGCATAATTAGTTTGTGGGACTTCTCACCACAGAATTCGTTCAGCCCAAGAACATTGCAAGATTAAAAAAGCTCAGGCATTAAATGGGTATTCAGAAGCTCACAGTTATTATAGCTATGGCTGAAAAGGTTTTGGAAGTGATATGAAGCTGCATATCTCAAGTTTGTTACTCTGTTCCAGAGATTGAGAGGAGTCTTAGGGTGGGGCAGGAAAATAGCTAAAGACTGAGGGTTTTGTACCACTTTCTAAAGTATCTGGGTTTTAAACACTGTGAGAACTGAGATAAATAACTCGCAGAGCATCTGACCTACCAAAGTTCAGATATCCCCGTATGTGTTGTTTAACTCCAATACAGTGAAAATATATCCACAGGGAAAAAAACCTCAGCCATTTAAGCTGCCACTGCTGCATCTTCCTGTTTATAATGAAATAACTTCCTTTAGTTTCTAATACATTAAAATGAGGTTTTTATAATCCTTATTTATGAGACAAACTTAGCTTACAATATTACAATAAATGTAATAAAACAACTGGCACTTTTCATAAAATTTTGCAGTTTCATCTAAATGCTGTATTTTACATTACTTTTAATCTAAAGAAAACATTGGGGTCTTTGTAAAATCTGAACTTTGTCTGACTTTTGTAAAATCTGAACTTTTTCTCACTTTTTTTTTCCCCAGAAGAGTAGGTTTTGGTGCTGAGGTTTTTAAACCAAGATGAGGGTGATTTTAAGGGCTAAATAATACTGAATCAAAATGTGTTTGCAGCCAAGCAGTGGGACAAGCAGGCTGTGGGCTGAGGGGTTACAGTTGTTCACAGTCATGGGCAATGCAAAGGTGCAGGATTCACGTGATGGCTTGACACACATCTGGCAGCTAATCCAAACCCAGCCTGGTTATAAATGCACATTCCTGGCTGGGAGACCACTGGCAACCAATTTTTAAGATACTCATGACTCTGGGGACAGGCTTTTGACCATTCGGGGTGGCTGTTCCTGCAACATTGATGGCCAGAAGTTCACTGGACAAACCAAACTGTGGCTGTTGTTCAAGAGATAGATAGTGAATAGTCTGCTAACGATGCAAGCAAGAGGACAAAGTCTTCATCCCACTTTCTTTTGGGTTTTCCCCTAATCCCTGGTGTGTCTTTCAGCTCCCTGTGCCTTGCTTGGCCCCAGCCTGCACTGGGGAGACACAGGGGACCTGCCTCTGCCAGGTCAAGCCAGCTGTGCCACATCTGGTGGGTGTCACAGCTGCGACGGAGTAACCCTGACATCTAGTGGCTTCCAGAGCCCAAATCCTGCACATCCCCAAGCCAAGCAGAGAGGAGTAGGGCTGAGCATGAGGCATCACAGGCTGTCTCCAAAGGCCACCTTCCACGGATGCAGCCAACAGCCTTTCCGCAAGGCAAGAAAAGATACCGGCAACCATCACCAGTCTGAGGGACATTGTTAATAACATCATCACTAATAAATGATTTGGTCCCTGTTGTTTATTCAACAAGCTGTTGTGTTTTGGCTCTCTGGCTCCAACAGCCCCTGTGCCAGGGCAGCCAGCCTGTGCCAGGACAGGCGAGCTTGCCTGGGGAGCTCATACGTGCCCAAAGGATGTTTTTCCACAGCCTCCTCAGAAAGACAAAGTGTGGGACAATGGGTTTCAGTAGACAAAGGTCTGTGCAGCCTCCCATGCCTGGAAACACTCCAGCAACATTACAGGAACAGGCAGGAAGAGGTGCCAAGCAGAGGGGATGAGGAGATTTCAGTGTGACCTCTTCCCATATTAACGAGGAAGAGGAAAGAGGCACTCTGTAAACCTGAAAGGAGGTGCTAGCTCCCTGCTTATGCTGCCAAGGCATTTTTTGTAGGAGGCATTTTATAACAAAGCCTTTTCCAAAAAGAAACACCCACTGTCCACTCTCAGCTGGGAGTGGCAAGGAGGACAAACAAACTAGCAATTTGCCTGTTTTGCAGACATGAGGATTAGAATGAGGATTTACTCTGAGGACTCTTAAAGGATGCTCTTTCAGGAGCTTGCGCTGCCCAATTGTCTTATTTGCATCTGACCCTCGGCCTCATCACATGCAGCTCAACCTTGCATGGCATAGTGAGGAGATGGTGCTGCAGTTGCAGGGAATTTCTGCACCCTGCTGCCAGCATGCAGAGCAAGGCTGTGCATGTCCCAGGGCGGGGCGCAAGGATGGACGTGCCATGGCCAGGGATGTGAACGTGAGTTTCTGGGCAGCCAGCACTTTGCCCCATCCCTACTGTCCTCTCCAATAAGGTCCCCAGGGAGGGTTCCCATTTCTGCAGCTGAAACAAGCCATCTCCCCTCTCCTCCTGCTGCTTTCTCTCCCAATGTGGAAGATTCACCATGATTTTCTGCTTACTTCCAGCTGTGTTTACAGTCACAGGATTTCTTACTTCTCATGAAAGTCACTCCCAGGGTGAAATTTGAGTTTGTAAATTATTAAAATGTTATCAAGAGCATGCAGACTTGCCCATTTTTTTTTCCTGTTGGTGAATAAGTTGATGTATAATTCAATTTTCCCCCCACAGTTTCTTCAGTAATACTTAAAAATTATACAGACACACACACACACAGACAGATCCAAACCTTATTTCCATTTATTTAGAAGTCTCTTTGGGCTAGAGGCTTTATCTTCCTCTCTTTCTGCACAGTGCTGAGCAAACTTAGGGTGTTGTCATTATATGAATAATATATAATAATAATAAATTCAGAATTCTTAGTCTCTGAATGTATCTTCATAATAAATTATTTTAAATGCTTGTTTCTGAGAGAGAAATAGCAAATGAAAGCATATATATGGTACACAATATCTCCTTTACAGAAAAACTGCTTATGATTTTGCTAGATGTTAATTCTTTGGGCTGAAACTTCCTTGGCTGGGTGCCTAGCAGGGTTCAGCTTTCCTTGAAAAGTGAAGTAAGCAAAATCTTGTTTTTTCCTTCTCACATTTAAATAGTTTTACAACCTTGAGGAGTTTCCATGCTCCCAGGCAAAAAAGACCACGCTGTTTAGCAGAGCAGCTGAGGTCAATGGTGGCCTCTTGGAAATTCACCCAAACTTAGTCCAAGCCAATAGCTCCCGAAAAAGCCACGTTACACCATTCCTATAGATATTTGTTGGTGACTGGAAGCTGAAATCTCAGAGGCTGGGCTCTAACCAAAGGAGAAAAGCAATGAAGAAATGGGAAGGGGAGGAAGAGTGCAGAAGGATGAAGGATTAGCAGTGGGGCAGGGCTGGAAAGGATGCAGAGGAGGAGATGGCACGATGTGGGATAGGAGCTGAGGATGCCAAAGAACATGACTTGGGATGAGGAGATGAAGCTGGGAAGGGGTGAAGGAAGACACAAGAACCATCTTTCTTTGTTCCTTCCCTCCAGGGACTGGTCAGCAGGGAAGGAAAAAATTCACCTTCTTGTTTCTCCATGAGCTCCAAAGGATGCACTAGAATGAGTGTTGTTGCTCTGTGCATTGTAAATTGCTCTTTCCACCCTCTGCTTGAAGGTTTCCTAAGCACACACATGCACACACTCATGCGTGACCTAAAGAGCGAGTGCTGTAATGAAATCCAGAAATAAGCACTTATTCAGGCTCCTTCCCTAGCCAACGTGATGCGAGAGAAGCTTTTTCAAGGGGACTCTTCCTACCTAATCCAGGAAGCTGTCTTCATACATTCTAACGATCAACAGGCTTCTTCCCACTGGAAATGACCTGGCTCGGGATATTCAGTTTTCAGTGGGCTACTGGTGGGTGTGCAGGGTGAGGAACTCCATCCCTGGCTCTGCAGATGTGCCAGGCATTTGCAGTCCCAAATCGGGTCTGCTGGAGTTGTGCTTTGAACTAGTTGCACTAAAATTGCAAGGACATGTGATATCTTGGACTCCTGGTGGCAGAGGCGGCCCCCTCAGGTGTTCAATGCTTGTGAAAGTCTGGGCTTTGCTTTCTCTGGCCAACCATTCACCCTTTATGTCATTTATCCTTCCTGTTAAACAAATTTATTACACACTCTCTAGACCCTAACCCAAGGTGCTTTGAACAATTATGTTCTCCCAGTTCCACAATGCAGACACGCTCAAGGTGCCCTCCCATGTGGGAGGAGACCCTCCTTGTTGATGGCATTTCCCAGTCAGGACTGCCCTGAAGATTTCTACCCCAAAAGTCCTTTCAGCTCACCAGCTTCATGCTAAAGTAGGACCTGTCACAGAGCTTGTGCTAGGAGGTTTAGTGATATCTACTCTAATCTTGTGTTCCCCAGGAAGCTACTCTAATCCACTTGCTGCAGCTGTGTAAGCTTTCAGCAGATCATTCAGCTGAACAAGAGGCTTTTCTCATCATTGTGAAGGTTTTCCTGTGCCCCAGGACCAGATCTGCACATCTTCCAGACAGGCCACCAAGTGTTTTGGTGGCACACATTTGCGGAGCTGACACATACACTCAGCCACTCCTCTCCCAAGGCCAAAGCAGCATCCTGGAGGGAAGCTGGAGCATTAGCAGAAGCTTTCCCCATTACACATCTGGCAAGACTGGTGCTTTGGGAACATCAATGACATGCTTATGTGCAAACACTACCCAGGAACAAGTTTTATAGTGAAATGTAGCTTGCTAAATGCTCTCATGTGTTTGTTTTAAGAGGCTCGAGGACTGCCAGCAAGCTCACCACCAAACATCCAAACATGGGCTGTCCATCAACATGCAGCAGTGTGATGCCTGCAGTAGAAAAAAATTGGGAGAGGCTCATGTATGGGGCTGTAATTGATGTGAATTAAGTTGTACACAGCTTTCTGACCACCTGACAAACAGACAGCGAGAAACAACTCTCAAGTCAACCTGACATTTGCTGTCCTGCGGACAAACATTCCTAACAAAAATTGGACTCCACCTCCAGAGGAGAATTCATAATAAAAATTGATGTAGAGAGGAGATTGTTGGCTGTCTCCATCAACAGCAATGGACGCCACCATTAAAGACAGGAAGAGAAGGATTTTTTTTTAATCTTTCTAATGGAAACCAATCTATCGAGATGTTTCTCACATTGCTGAAATAACAAATAGGCTTTTTATTGCATTTCCCATCCTGGTTCTGCTTTTCCCATCTCTTGTTAATGAATCTTTCAGTGTATGATAGGAACTGCAAATATAGATCACCAGTAGGCTGGGACTGGAAACCCATATTCTTAAAAAGGCATCCTTTTGACCCAAACAGGTATCTCCTCCTTATAACAGACTGTTCTCCTGTCAGGCAGACTTGCAAGAAGAAGGAGACAAATAGCATTGATGCAAGCCATTAATTGCTTTCCTCTTTATGGAAGGCAAACTTGGATGCAGACTCTATCTAAGCATTTAATTACAAGCAGAAATTACTTTTCTCTACTGAAGCTAGAAATGTTAATGCACACTGGACACCCTTCATGCAAAGAAAGTAAATATTTTTGCAACCATGTAAAATTTTCAAGGTTTTTTTTTTCTTTTTTTCCATTCTCTAGCTCCCTTTCTGTTTGTTAGCTTTTTGGCAGCGAGAAAAAAATAATTAACCATAACAATACGATGCAGAGAGGCATCACACCACTGAAGTCATTTAGCCTAGAGAGGAGAATGAGAAGCAATTTGATTGTGAGGGATATCATGAGAAGTAATAAGAATATACTGTCATTTCCTACAAGCAATGGGGATGCTCAGCTGGAATATGGTCCTCTGTTAAAGCAAAGCAAAGATAATATTTTTAACTCAGAGCCAGTGCTGGTATGGCAAATGAAGAAGAAGCCTAACTAAAATACAGCTAGGTGCACGGTCTGCTAGTGTTCTTTCAGATGTCAGAATTGAGTAATTTCTAGTTGAGGTGCAAAGCTGTAACACCGAGGCCTGTCCCTCTACTTACTCTTCAGAAAAAAACACTGATTTATTGCTGTGGACTTGCCTCTAAGTTGTTGTTTACTGTGACATCTGCTTTCCAGATAAATGGATAAATTGGATAAATGGGGGTTGCTTTTTACATGAAGAAAGTCTTGTCAATAAACATGCATTATTGCTGTGATTAGTTCAAGGAATCATATACATTTTTCATGCTTTTCTAGTTGCACACTTCCTCAAATTCACTCCTAAAAGCCCATCTGTTTAAATGAGCTTGCAATGCCCACTAATCAATAGTTTGCACTCCTGGCTGCTGGCGGCGATGCTGGGGGGAGCACTGTGGTGTGCCAGGAGCCATGGGGTCAGGGGCAGGGATGGGAACCCCCTGCAGCTGGGCAGACCAGGGGCTGCCCTGGGGGAGCAGGAGAGAACCTGAGACTGGTCTCTTGACTAAATTGCTAATTAGCTGGGTCTTGACCCCAAAATCTAACAACAGATCACTGCTTGTCCACTCTGAACTTCTCGGGCTTCCCCGCTGTGCTGTATTCTTGCAGGGCAGGAAAGCTTCATTAGCTTTCTTGCGGATAGCCTGTAGCTTTTAGGGCAGCCTTGATGGGATTTGGGATCCCTGAACCTCTGCAAAGAGGGGGAAAGCCTGGCACTTGCCAGTCAAGGAGACATCCCTAAGTCCCCATTGCTGAGTATAGCCCCAAACCCCAAGGCAGCCACCACCACTGTGCTGCTGCAAAGAGGCTCTTGGGGGTGGCAGCCCTGAAAATGAAGGTCTGGAGGCAGCACACTGACCTGCCTGGGACCTGCAGAGTCCCAGGGACACAAGCTGCGTCATCCCTACCCAGCAGGAGCACAGCCAGTGGATTAAGGTAGCTGTACTGGGCTATAGGTGGATGGTTTTGCAAAGTGGCAGGGGAATTGTGGTTTCTTTTTGAGCCTGTTCCCACCTTCGCTTCAGCACAAGCCCATGTCCCAGCCTGGCGGAGGATCTTCTGAGATGCATGTTCCTTAATTGCCAGAGCATCTGCCTCACACCGGGAGCAGGAGGGAGCATGATTTGTTTTGCAGGCTTTTGGGCCACCGTCGTGAACGTTTTGCTGCAGACAGGAAAACCGTGGTAGCTCTGAAACAGCTCTGCATCCCGCCATCAGCAGCGCAGATTTCTCTCTGCAGCCACAACAGCTTCAGCTGGGTGAGATGCACTTGGCTCCTGCACCAGCAACCCTCATTTTCTCCAGCTGAACCTGCAGAGCCTATAATAAGATCAATGTTGTGTTTACTTGAGGCTTTGTAGGGACTTTTAGTGTTTCAACAGTAGTTATTTGTCACAAAAGGCTGACTGGAGAGGTGGTTACTGTGTGCTGGAGGGCACAGGGCTGCTGCTGAAATGTGCAACTTTGGCAGCATGAGAATGGGAAAGTCATCTCAGCTTGCCAAAAAGGCAAAAATTAATCTAATGTGACTGAAAATCTAATGAGAACCCATTTCTTTCTCCACCCCAATTTAGGATTGCTAATACTGTGGGCATTTGCATGGACTTAATTGAATGTCCTTGCCTCTGATACTTTTTGACAAGAAACACAAGTTTGCAGAAGTTTGTCGAAGGAACAAAGCAACTTTGGAGACCCAGACCCAAAATACAAACTTTACTTTGAATTACAGCCTGTACGTAATGCTTGCCTCATTTGCTAAAAGCCTGGTTTGTTTGCCTACTTGAGCTCATCAGTATAAATATTTGCCCTCTCTTGTCAGACTCATTAAATCCTTTGCATTTGATGTGGAAAAAAGAGGAGGTGGTTTGCTGTGGTGCACATGCCATCATGTGTGTTTGCATGTGCAGCAGAAGCTGGCCCAGCCCTTGGTTCATGCCGTGTTTACCGTGCAGTGCAGCAGGTTTGCAGCCCTGAGAGACACACTGCTCAAGGACCCATTTCTTTGTTTATTCGATCAATTGCGTTTGGTGAGAAATCTGCATTTCCTCATACTGACACAGGCAAGGGCTCGGAGCATACGTGGGCTCAGCAGGGGCGTGAGTTCGTTGACTTTCCAACCAAAATGCATTTCAGGAGAGTCTCAGGAGCCTCTTGAAGGCTCTCCAGAAGGGAATGGTGTCAAAGCCTAGGTTTAATGAAACATGACTGAAGCTATTTCCCTCCCTGCTTTTCCATCTCTTATGCACAGAAAGCTACAAAGTAAGCTCAAATATCACAGTACAAAGCATCCACATTTCTCTACCGGATGGGTCTCACGTTATTCTTGTTAGGGGAGAGGAGAATGAGAAGTCCTTTGCTCTAAACACTTTATGTTTTTCCTTCTCCACTTCACATCCCTGTTTCTTCACTGGGAACACCAAAATCATGGCTGGGGGCAGCGGGAATAAGTGCAATACTACATCCTTCTCAAAAAAGCTAATGAGGACTCAACATCAGCAGGACCAGCACAAGGGACTGTTGCAATGCAATCACCACAGCCCTACCATGAAGATGAGAAGATACACACGTCCCTGATGCAACCCAGACCTGCAGCAAGATCTTTGCATGATCCAGACACCTTCCATCCCAAGCATCAGTGGGTTTATTCTTAACACCCAAATGAGCAAATTTTCTCTCCTGGGCCACTAACATGCTGCAATAACTACAAGTGGTCCATAGCAGAGTGTTCCCAAAAGTGTTGGTTCTCAACCCAGATCTTTTAAAGAGTCAGTCATAGTTTGAAGAGGGAGTGAGTCCATTTTCCCCAGAACAGACCTGAGGGAATACAGAATATAAGACACTTTCTGATAGTTCTGAGCTGCTGTTTGAATGCTAAGTCCAGACAAGCTTAAGGAAGGCAAGATTGTGGAGCTCACCAGAAGATGTTAATTCTCTCTCTAGTTCTGAAATTTAGCTGGAAAATATTTTAGGGGCATTTTTTTTCCCCTCACATCCAAGCTACAAGCATGAATTCTGGTCTTTGATGTAAGGTTTCACTAAGAATATTTTTTGATGCAAAAAATTCTACTCAGAAGACACTTTGAAGCTGAAGAGCTTTTTTTAACTTCAGCAAAAACAAAACATGATAACAAGCTGTAACATTCGTATACCCCATATAAAGCTTTTGGTGTGTATGCATTTAGCCCCTTTATGGTTTCTTCTCATGCCTGTCTGCAAAACCATTTTCTGACAGAAGCTGTTGCACAGCAGCCCCTTGGCCCCCCCATTCCCTCACTGTCCATGGGTGCCTCTGCCCAAAACAGTGGGACAAATCAGTGTTTCCTACAGAAGAAATACAGCTAATAATATTTCAGATTATGCAGTTGGTAACAACAGTGCCATTAAAAAAGTGGAAGGCACACAAGTGCTCAAAGAAGAGTTTGCTGCTATCCTGCAGGCTCTTTATGGCTGGAACTTAAACTCCTCCCCATGGCACATCTGCTGACGCACAGGCACACAGTGCTGGGCAGATGCCTGCCCTCTCCCAAGCAGCATCAGGATCCACCACCTGATTTTGTCAGCATGCCACTCACATACTATGCTTGCTGCTTGTCTGACTTTCTCCAGAGTTCCTCTGCAGCCTCCCATCCAGCTCCACATTGTTGGTGTCTATACCCGCATCCCCAAACAACCCCAACATCCTTGTCCTTCCTCAGAAGGGAGCAGAAGACACCTTCTCTTGCTCAATCAGACCAGTGCAGTGAGACCAGCAAAGACCTGCTGTCCCTCTTCCCCTTATTTTCTCTCTCTTTTCAAAAGATTTTAGGACTTCTGCTCCCTCTTATTTATCACTGTGTAATTTGCCATCAGTGCTAACTCTACTGAGGAAGTTTTGCTCTTGGTGGTTGTATAGAAGTGATTGATTTCTCATGATGGAGCTGTCTCTCTACCCACTGCTTGTACCACACCACAGGAAGGTGAAGCTCCTACTTAGAGGCTTCCTCTCAAAAGAGGGGTGTCCTGAAGATGACCCCAGATTAAAGAAAGGCTTTTCCCATAAGCTGAAATCAGTCCCAGAGTCCTCTGCCTCCTCCCCAGCATCCCAGCACTGCTCACAATTTCTAAAGCTGCCCCCTTCTAGACTGCACATTTTTATAGCAGCTCTTCCCAATTAGATACTCAGGCACACCTGGGTTGCTAACAAGCCCCATCATCAATCCCCTCAGGGCTGCTGGTGCCTGAGACCCAGCTCCTTCATTACAAGCCCCTGCAGGACCTTTTTGCCCATTCTTTCCTCTTTGTTCAAAGGTACCATTTGCCTTCAAGGCAAAACAAAGCACTTTTGGTAGTACAGCCATCCAGTAAAACTAGTTTTGCATTGTTTACCAAGAGGAGTTAATGCAGAGCATCCTTCCTTCATGGACATCAGCTGTGGCCCTTTGGATAGAGCCCTCACAGGTGTTTGCTGACCATGCATTCCCCTTGCAGCTGATGGCCAGTTGTGCACAGGTTGTCACCTTAAACTTTTACTCTTACTGTAACTGATCCTGGAGAAAAAACAGTTTTCTTTTGTTAGACATGTTGCCAAGACATCTCTGTAGAGACACTGTGGAAACGGCATCTTCCATGAAGGCTGCACTCAACCTGATACACTCTCCGTTCCCCAGAGAAAGTATTTCACAGAGGTGTTTCAGAGCTGGCCAGTACTGTGAGTATACAATTACTCTTCCTCTTGGCTGACAATTGTTTAGTTGTCCTCCATTTCCTGAGATTTAAGGTTTGCTACTGACTCCAGCCAGGTTTTTCTGCTGGCTTCAGGCCAGCTCTAAAGTGAAAGGTTAAAATTAGGTGCTCCCAGGGGTGTGCTTGTGTGCAGCAGGGAGGACCCGTGCTGTGCTACATGAGGATGATCTTAGTCTATAAAGCATCACTGTGTAACAATTGACAGCCTTAAGTGGGCTTCACCCGTTGATTATGCTCAAAATTAGCAAAAAATCTTCAAGATAATCTCTCTGTATGAGTCCCACTCTCCTGTGCCCTGGGGACAGGCAGAAATGGGAGAAGGAATCAGCGAAGAGATTCTGCAAACATGCAAGACAAGTTTCTGAGGCCAGTTCATGGAGTCTGGTTTCAGCCATGACCTGTTGGAGTTGCTCTGACCAAAGAGATGACCAGACATTTGCCTATTGATCCTGCAGATCCTGCTCCTGGTGGTGGTGGATGTGGGAGCCTTGGAGAAGTAATAAACCTTACACACTGCAGCTGTGTTCACATTACTCTGACAAGTCACTGCCTAGACTTTTCTCCTCCTCTTTGGTGGCTTTCCATTGCTTTTCATAGGTTCAACTTGCATCATCTTCTTTGGAGGTGGTCTGCAGAGCATGTTTCCTGTGCTTGTGACTGTGCCCACAGTTGCTGTGTGATGGGATGCCCATCCTTCTTTCATTCAGACATCCCATGTCTTACCTAAGCCTTTTCTGCCCACCTTGGGAGATAATCTTTAAGTGACCATTTGGGTATTGCATCAAAAAAAAAACCCTTGTTTTTATGCAGGAGCACCAGAAGTGTTTCTAGAATTAGCAGCTACTCCAGGTTGCCCTGTTCATTTTGATATGTGCCACTTCAAAACGCTTCAAGGGCTTGATTTGAGAAGTAAATGGGATTCAGAGCAGGTGAAACATTAAGTAATTACAAATTATTGGAACACTTCATGTTATGAAAGCCCTTCAAATAATTTTAAATTACTTTGTACTAATTGTGATCAGTGCTCCATTCATTTCCAAAGCTCTCTTCAAATGACAAGCTGTGGTATATTTTGGGAGTTGGAACCCAGTGCTTGCTTTTAAAAAAAAACACACAAAGAATTTCTTTTTGGAATAACACGCTTCTGAAAAAGATCTGAAAAATGCACTTATGTGTTGCATTTCACAGGTTCTTCCATGTTGCCTGGAGCAGCATACCAAAAACAAGTCAAGGCCAATGCATACAGCTGATACACCTAAGTGGAGGATATTCCCCAGTTACACCACTTGGGAATAATTCAGAAAATGAAAGGGAGGATTATAGTAGAGAAGATCAGACAAGCATGCTCCTGGCAAGAAACACATGTATAGCTGAATTGTGGGAGAGCACAACAGGCACACTTCCCGGGCATCCTTCCTCCAGGACAGCCAGGAAAAGATTTTTCATCATCTGAGCCAGCACCAGACCACAGGCACTGATTTATTTTCCATTCTGCCTTGTCAAACACCTGCCTCTGGGAACTGCTCTGGGCTTCCTCATGGTCCTCTGCAAATGGGGCTTTTGGGAGACATGTTCTTAAACCCTTGATGTTGATAGGAATACTTTGGTTTGGTTGGAAGCCTAGGTACCTTGGAGATTTAAGAGTTGTAATGGGTGATTTCTCACCTGTCTGAGGTCTCCTTGTCTTACAATGGGATGAATCATCCTTTAGGGGTGCTTTTCCCTACACAAAGCCAGCTGACTGTAGAAAGCTTAAGCTACATGAATGCATAGGACCCACAGCCTATTTGAAACTGGTGTAGAAGTTGACCAGAAAAGTTGTTTCATGTCCTCTTAAGCTAATAACACACATTATTTTCACTATCCTAACTGTACAAAATTGTGTTATGAATCACTAATAATGAGATTAAAGCATCATATCTGATGAATGCTTGAGGAAATTCGTTTTTAGATAAGTAAGCATACAGACAGCTTATGCAAATTCATACCTGAAACTGTTAAAAAATGGTCCTGGTAGTGAAATTATTGTTTCCTTCATTGCAGATTAAGTCATATTACTTTGAGCTTTTTTCCAAATCCATAATGAAGATGACTACATTGGGTGTTTCTGTCTTGTTACCAAGCCTCAGATGGTCCCTGACAGACACTTTATGGCATGCCATCCCAAAGGGACAAGCCAGGAGGTCAGCAATGGTGTGGCCCATGCATTGTAGGTTTGATGGTCAGAATGCACAACAGTGGTTCACAACATTAAGGATAGCATGTTCCCATCAACCTAAAAAAAAAGGAAAACCATGCAGCTTTTTTTTAGGGTTTTGTTAGTTTTTAAGAATGACAACAGAAGAAAAGCCTACAAAATCCCAGTGCTTGTGACTCCTCACCCCACCTTGTCCTCAGTTCTTCCCTGATGAACTTTTCAGTTCCTAGCTCTCCCAGTCTGACTGTCCAGCCACATCAAGCCCCGTGGTGCCAATGGGATGCTGTTCTTCACTGGAAGGCTTTAGAGTAATGAGTGCTTTATTTTCTGTTTAGCGGCAAAGGTCTGATTCAGGCAATTGGGGTATTTATCTCCTTTTTCATGTGTTTTATGTGGCACTGCATCAAATGGGTTACTCATGTCCTGACTCTCTAGCAAGGCCTTTGCTTGAGCAAGAAATCTTTCTGTGTCCACTGAAAGCATTCATGGAAATCACAGTGTTACAGGTCTTCCCACCTCCTTGCACTTGGAAAAATCTCCTCTCCCTCCTGCTGCTGCTCCTCTTGGTGCTTATGCAGCTCCTTATCCTCTCTTTTCCCTGTGAAAATGTTGAGAGCTTATGAAGTTGATGGTCTGAAGTATCAGACCATGTTGACAGGTTCTTTAATGTCTCCTTAGGGAGGCTCAGCTCCAAGTCTTAAGCCCTTGTGTCTGTCTGGGTCATGACTCAAGGTGTGGAAGTGAAACGAACCTGTTTGCTCCTTTTTTGTGTGAGGTGTTCAGGGCTGGAAGTGGTTCATCTTGCAGAGCCTTCCGCTCTTGGGTTCATCATCCAGCAACCCCACCAACTACTTTTTT
>VZTL01034149.1:0-13121 GCA_013400535.1 Scopus umbretta | reverse complement strand
TGCTGCAGCCTAGGATACAGTTGTCTTTCTGTGCTGCGAACACACATTGCCGAGTCATGTTGAGCTTCTTATCCACCAGTACCCCAAAGTCCTTCTCCTCAGGGCTCCTCTCAATGCATTCTCCNAAGTCCTTCTCCTCAGGGCTCCTCTCAATGCATTCTCCGCTCAGCCTGTATTTGTGCTTGGGATTGCCCAAAGTCGTGTGTAGGACCTTGCACTTGACCTTGTTGAAGTTCATGAGGTTCACACAGGCTTGCCTCTTAAGCCTGTCAAGATCCCTCTGGATGGCATCCTTTCCCTCCACTGTGTCGACCACACCACATAGCTCAGTGTCATCGGCAAACTTACTGAGGGTGCACTCAATCCCAGTGTCCATGTTGCTCACAAAGATGTTAAACAATGCTGGTCCAAATACTGACCCCTGAACAACACTACTCATCACTGGTCTCTACTGGGACATTGAGCCATTGGCACAACTCTTTGAGCACATCTAGTCAATTCCTTATCCTCCAAATGGTCCATCTGTCAAATTCATGTCTCTCCGAATTAAAGACACGGATGTCATGCAGGACAGTATCAAATGCTTTGCGCAAGCCCAGGTAGATTACGTCAGTTGCTCTTCCCTTACCCACCAATGCTGTAACCCCATCATAGTAAGCCACCAGATTTCTCAGGCACATATTGCCCTCATTGGTGCCACGTTGGCTGTCACCAGTTACCTCCTTATTTTCTATATGCCTTATCATCATTCCCAGCATGATCCACTCCATGACCTTGCCAGGCACAGAGGTGAGACTGACTGGCCTGTAGTTCCCAGGGTCTTACTTTTTTCCTTTTCAAAAGTGGGGGTTACATTTCCCCTTTTCTAGTCAGTGAGAACTTTGTTGGACTGCCATGAATTTGCAAATGTGATGGATACTGTCTTAAAAACTTCATTTTCCAGTTCCCTCAGGACCTGTGGATGCATCTCATCAGGTCCCATGGACATGTGTGCCTTCAAGTTCCTTAGATGGTCTCAAACTGGATTTTCTCCTACAGTGGGCAGTTCTTCATTCTCCCAGTCCCTACCTTTGCCTTCTGCTACTTGGGTGGTATGGCTTGAGCACTTCCCTGTGAAAACTGAGGCAAAGAAGTCATTGAGTACCTCAGCTTTCTCCATATCTCACGTAACCAGGTATCCCATTTCCCTCTGGAGAGGGCCCACGTTTTCTCTAGTCTTCCTTGTATCACTGACTATAGAAGCTTTTCTTGTTGCCCTTGACATCCCTGGCCAGATTTAATTCTACCAGGGCTTTAGCTTTCCTAACCTGATCCCTGGCCGCTTGGACAATATCTCTGTATTCCTGCCAGGCTACGTGTCCTTGCTTTCATCCTCTGTAGGCTTCCTTTTTGGTGTTTGAGTTTGTCCAGGAGTTTGTCCTGTGAATTATCTGATAAAACTGAAAGAGTACTGGTAACAACCTCCATTGTGTGAAAGCCTAAAAGAACAACACATTATACTTTAAATGTTGTCTTAGCTGACGACTCAGCAGCACTGGCTTCCATTAATAGAAACTGTACCTGGTGTCATCTCACATAGCCTTGATGTCTGAATGTGGTTTTGTTTTTAATCAAAATAGATGAGTGATCAGTGCTAATTTATTGATGAGATTAAGAGTCAAAAAGCACTCTAGAGATAGATACAATAAATTAAAGCTGATTTTAAAGATGATTCAACCAAGATGGGTCCAATTTTATGACTGTGTTAGCTCTACGCAGTTGAAAGCTTCAGTGATTGCATTAAAATGGCTATAGGCGTGTGGTGTGAGATCAGACAGAGTCACAAATAAACCAGTTTTATCCATCAGAAAACACATTTCATGAAATTTTCAGGACATCATTCAGTATACATTTCCTTTTGGTGCCTTCTTGAAATGCTCCACTTCAGACACTGAAAACACAATCAAGATCACTTAATCTCAGAAATATTTTCTTCCTAAAGGTACAGTCCCTGAGTGTGGCCCAAATAATGAGCATATTGGTTTTATTTATTGATGTGGTCCTAAGCTGTGTAAGTAACCTTATAAATGATGCTGAAAAACACTGAAATGAGGGAAGGTAGAAATTCATTGCTATTCTACAAACCCTAAATGCTAAACATTTAAGTTGTCTTGCTGTGTTCCTGATTGAATACTTTTTAATAATTTCTGTCTTGAGGAATTTAGTGGGTTGAAACAGAGTAGCTGCTTTTGTAAAACATTAGAGGCAGTGGATTATATCAACAGAAGAGTCCTCCTTCTGTTGTATATAAATGCCACATGTATCTACTTCCCTGAAGAAGACATTGCTTATGTATCATTATGGCCAACATTTTATATTATGGACTTTCTTCCAACAATTTGTGCAGGTAAATCAAAAGCAGATGAAATTCTAAGCACATCTAGCTACCTTTGATAAAACATTATTTCATATTTCCTAGCACTTCGTAAAATCAAGAACATAGAGCATCAAAGCTGACTCTGGCATGAAGAGTCAGAAATGGCCATAATGTAAGACACCATGGAAGGTTTTTCTGCCTCAAAACCCTTCTGGAATCTGCAGTCATTTAAATCTTCTATAGCAGCGTGAGATTGAATCATGAGTTGGTTTTGCTGCATGTCAAGGACTTCTGGCCTAGTAGTTATTAAGGTCTGTAGCTAGCTGATCTCCAGTATATAATAGATAAAATACATCCCTCTCCTCTTGAAAAATAATATCAGTTACAGTATTGATTTTTGGCTAGCACTGTTGTATTGATAAAACACAATGTTTCCAAACAAGCTCTGCTATGTTCTAATTGATGTATGGAACCAAAATCTTTGAATTAGAGTTCATTAAAGCCAGCCAGTTGTTTCTCAACTGCAATAATGAAAGTTTATTTTTTAAAAAGCTATTTACATCCCTGTCTCAAACTCAGTACGGCAATAATCCCATACATTTTGCAGCCTCCACATACTGAGTGCAAGATTAATAGTAATGACTTTATTCTAGCACCAGATTATCTCTGCTAATACTTAGAAGTCTTCCGACTTACAGTTCATGCTGTGCCACATCAGAGAGGCTTCACTGCTGTGCTGGATAAGGATCATCCTCTTCATAGACTTCAGTACGTCAGACTGAAGGTATTAGCTGATTCCCATACCTTGCCTGGTATGGTATGATTCTGGTGGTGTATCTATAAACTGACTGTAGACTCTCCTTTCCTTTAGAACTTTAGAAGTGGTTATTAAGTAGCAGGCTGTTGGGTTTTGGTTGTTTTGTTTGTTTGTTTTTCTTTTTTTTTCCTTCATCTTCTTAAAAGCCTACATTGCTCTGATGTCAAAATTGTCATCAAGTAATAAAAAATCCTTAGGGAATAGTATTATATGACAATGATCACAGTGCTGCTTGTGCCAATGAAAACCATATGCATGAAATTCAGTTCTAAACCAAGACATTTAAATCTAAGCATATATATGTAGGTGTCTATATGACAGCTATGGCATCTAAGTTCCCTTATATAATGGTTATAACCATTAGAGACCTACTCAATTCTGGGAACAGAGCTCATACAACAGTTTGCCTTACATGGGCAGTGGTACCTAAGGTTTGGTTATGTTGTCCACATGCAGGCAGAAGGGTGCTGAGTTCCTCTATCATGTCTGCCACCTCTGTGTGGATGTCTCAGAAACCCCAGGGTATCTCATCATTAGACACTTATGTTTAGGCAGCTGAATACCACTGACAGTGGCTGGTCTGCTTTTATAACCTTCCCAGTCACTAGTGCTGTCATGAGCATAGAAATTGTCCAGATGAAACTGTTCAGAGCTGAAGTCTCTAGAAATCTCAGAGGAAATCTATGAAAAGCCGTTATTGAACTACATCAGAAAATGCCATATTATTCAGCAGAAATGTGCTTTGGAAAACAAACGATACCCTTGTATCTTCTTAAGGGCAGAAAGATATTTATATTCTTATGTAAGGATTAAGATGGGAGAAAGGAAGAGAGGAGGGAGAGAGAGAATGGAGGAGGTGGAGTGAGAAGGAAGGAAAAAAGGAAAGCAGAATGGAAGCAAAAGTGACTAAAAATGACTCAGCTGACTCTACTGGAAAATGAAGCTGCTTTTCCCCTCATTTTGCTTTTTAGATTGGTTGTGCTTGTTGTTCACTAAATATTTTAGGTATATGGATTCTGCTAGAGTTTGTTCCTGTTCTTCCAGCTCTAACTTGGAGTCACAAGAATAATACTAGGAACCATAAAGAAGTTTGCAAATGGTCACATATACAATGCTTGTTGTGGACCACTTATTTTGTTGCGTACACAAAAGCTAAGCTCTGATGAGAGAACCTGGCCTTAGATGCAATATCCTGATCCCACTGCAATCAGTTGTGGATGTCCTCTGGACTTCATTGGGAACAGGATTTGGCCTTGAGAAAATAGCTCTGTTTGAAAAAAAGTCCATCACTTAATACAGTGTGCTGGTGCACTTTATTCGAAAAATATGTGCAGTATTCATACCCCCGAAAAGAAAAGCAAACATTTTTTGCTTGTCATAGTGTTTCAAATGCATAGCCACACGGGAAAGACACTTAGGAACTGTGAATCACATTTTGAATCAAAGCCTTTAAAAGGTGGGGGAAGGCTGAGCCTTCCTGGACCCGCTGCTAGCAGTGCTCCTATTTCCGTAAAGTGTGATCAGTTGTGGCACCAACACACGAGAGCTGGATGTCAGTGCTGGCAAAGGAGTTCCTGTTGCGCCTTACAACTGGCTAAGCATCGGAAGGGCAAAAGGAATCCTTTTGCTTTAAATATCAAACATTTATTTTAAACTTTAAACACAGAAGCTGTTCTTCTGAGAAAGGTATTAAGAATGGCAGAAGCGTGGTTTATGGTGTGTCACTGGGGAACCGTGTTACTTTCCTGTAGTACAGTACATTCAGGATAAATAAGAATGCTTTGCTATTTCAGTTCTTTGTGAAGCAATGTTTTAGGGCCATCAATTACCTTGGTGATATTTTGTTTGTGCTGTCTGTAGGAAAAAGGGTACCTTTGCATGAAATACTGGATGGCCAAAGGTGAACCACAAAAAAGAAATCAAGGGGATGCAGGGGATGTGAAGAAGGATTTAGAAAGGGAAATCTGTGTATTTAACTTAAGAGGTGATGAAACATTAATCCAATTTATAAATCTTTGATGAGTGGACTTTTAAGGTAGAGAAGGAGTGTTCAGGACAGCGCTCAGCAGAGCAGCTGAGTGCAGATATAGTTGTGCAGAGAAGGAAAAGGGGTGGGATAAAACATGAAAAAGGAAAACTTCCTTTGAGTAAGAAGTATTGGTCTATATAATAGTGTCCAGTGACAACGATTGAGATGCTACTATTTTGCACTCCTTATTAACATTACTTTATATTACAGTAGTGAGCAGACTCTAAATGAGATCAAGGTCTTTTATACTAAACCGTAGCCGAGAGCAAAATACATTGTGAGATAATCCCTGTCTTGGAAATCTAATGACATTGACAAGGCAGATAAAAAATGAAAATAGAAGTAAAGTCAGCAGAACTTTCCTAAGGTTACAACACAAGTCAGTGATGGATTTATTTATTTATTACTAATTTATCTAATGAGATAAACCCACAACACACAGACTTTAAAATCATAGCCATGAGCTAAGAGGAGATGAGCTGAACAACCCTTTCACCTGGAAACTCTCCCATTTTCTCTACCTACCTCACATGAACAAGCAGAGAAAAGTCCCTCTAGCGAGGACTGCATCACTCTAGTCAAGGCACTGCAATAACCTCCAGTTTTATGAAGATTATCATGCCTTTAATAAGTGTACACTTACTTGGGAAGATCTTATGAAGCTTAAAAATTTTTACGAAACCTGGGAAACCTTTATAGTCCTGCATATCTCTGTGGTTGCAGAGAGAAAGGCTCTGTCTGGCAAGGGTGCCATGTTTGACAATCAGAATTACCAGAAAACAGAAGATTTACATGCTGACTCTGGGCTCTTAGAAACTGTATTTATCTCATTGCTTACATTCTTCTATTTCTAGAGCACCAGCTGATTTGCTGTTTTTCTCTTTCCTCCTTTTTTTAGCTTTCACACCTGACATGAAGCCATTTTCTTTCCACTTTTGATTTCTTTTTCTTTCCTCCTTTCTGTAGCTGCAGGCTCCTGTGATGCTGGTGAATCCTGCAGCAGCTTTTCTCAGAGCAGACCAGGATTCAGTGTGAGAAGACATGGGCATCCCTGCAGTTTGGCAGCTGACAACAACCACAGCATGTGCTGTCTGACTATGTTATCTCCAGTTCTGATTCGGTGCTACATTTAGCAGTGATCAATTTTTGATAATTGTCATTCAGGCATTTAAAAACTACCTGGCATTAGTAATCATAAATGCTAGTCTTTTCTTTCCCTTCCAGTGCTTGTGGCTTTAGTTTTAACATTTTCCAGCTCTTCATGTGACAAAGAAATATTCACATTATGAAAAATTTAAAGTCACAGGAGAACTAGGACTTTCAGAAAAATCCCCAAAGGCTACAAAGCTGCATGAAAAGACCCAAGGAGTTGGTGACACAGAGCAGGGTGCGGGAGAACCAGCAGCCAATACTGCAAGTCCAGCTGTGTGCACTTGAGGGCTGGAGAAACACATGCCCTTTATTCCTCCCGTGAGTGGTTGGACCTAATAAGACATTTTGACATCTCTAAAAAGACAGCAAATGTACAGAAAGGAAGTTAAAGAGCACTCACATGCCTGTGCATAAGAGTTGAACTGATATGCCTGCAGTACCTTAAGTCCAGCTGGCTTAGCTATCAATAGCAGAATACTCACAGCAACATAATCTTTGGCAAATGGTTATAGAGCTGCACTGAAGCCTCAGGCATCATTGCTCTTGGTACATAAGACAGCTAACTTAGAGCTAATTATCTCTCTCTGTGCTGTAGTCACACTCTGGCTGAAAGAAGTCATCCATCAGAAGATGCTCAGCATGTCACGTGAATCTTCAGTGGACTATTCAAAATGCCACCTGCTGGTCTACCAGACACCTGCTCCTCCTCACTGATCTGAACTAGGATCCAGGGCATCAGGGAGTCTGAGGCGGGATACCGTTCTCCTCCACCCCCAGCCCCCGTCCGTGTTTAGGATGGAAATTCCACATTGCTGTTGTATGCTTCATGGCGCAGCATTGTGCAAGCCTGTGAGAGGGAACACTCTGGAAAGATGGGCAGCAATTCCAGTACAGCATCCTTTGTACTGTAGCTGTGCAGAAAATGTCCTTTTTGCGTCATTCACCAAAATGCAGAAAACTTGTAAAATATGCTGCTGTCTCAAGATTATTTATATGCAAACTCAGAAGGAATGTGACAAGCTCCACTGGGAAAGAGCAAAACTAGGTAAACAGGCAAAACTACTCGAGATGAAATTGAACTTTGACAAGTGCAATATAATGCACATTGAAAGGAATGATTTAAGTTATAAGTACACACAGATGGTTCCTGAATTAGCTGCAGTCTCATGTAATAAAGAATTGGATTTTGCGGCAAACAGCTCCCAGTCTGCTCAGAGAATGGGAAAGCAAAAGCGTTTAGGTACATTAAGGAAGAAAGACAATGATGTGTTTAAAATCAGTGCTTGTAGATACATGTAGACATATAGCAATGATTTCCAAAGTGTTTAAATAGCTTAGACCCATAAACAGGCTATTTTTTTTGCATCACCTAAAGTGAGGTTAGAAAGTCTGTAGGTAAATAATTTAATGGGAATAAGAGAGAACTGTTACTTCCCAAATTCTGTAAGCATCAGCATGCTTGCCTCCAGCCCTCATCAGCTGAAAATGCACTGAAGACCAGATCACCTTTTATGCGTACATATTGCTACCTCTGTCTCCCATGTTTAGAGAAAACCAATTGAAATTAATGGTCTGGTATTATAAGTCTGAACTTTGGGTTGCCCTGTGCAGGGCTGCGGCTGGGTATGGTGCAGACCATTCCCTACCTGGGCTCCCTGTTGCGCTGGTTCTCGGCAGCTCCTTGCTGCCTGTGGGGGAAGCTGAATTGCCCTGTTCAGAAATACGTGCTTTATACAGGCTAGAGAGACAGGTGCCATCTCAAAGCTTTGGGGAATTTATATGATTCTATGAAAATAATTGCTACCACGCAGCATATACGTAAGGTGTGTGCTCCCCTTCTGAAATCACAGGCTTCTTTTTATAAGTGCTTTAAATCAGCAAGGTTAATCTGTAGCAAAGTATGACTAATGGTCTTCAAACATGAATAATTAGACAAAATAATAGTAACTGCACCATAGGTCATTATTTGAAAAATACCTTAAAACCCCACCACATCTAAATTCCCCTCACTAGCGCATTTACTACCCACTAATTCTCAAGTAAGCTGAGTTAATGTTCCAATAAAACATTCAGACACAGTGAAGCTGAAAAGCATACACAGTACAAAGCATTTTTTAAATAGTCAAAACTGGTATTGCATACAATTAAAAATGGGAGATGTAATTTAATTGTACATACAGATACTGTATGTGGTAGCAGAAACCTCCATCTGTACAGCTAAAGTCCATGAAGGCCAAAAAATCATCAGTAACACCATTTGGCATGGCAGCTCCATGCTATTGTGCATGGAAATGAGCTTCATTGGCAATGTTATGTGGTGCTTTTTCAGTAATTTCACATTTTGATGGCATCACGATGTTACTTCTCAGGAGTCTCAGTGGGCTTTCTTTGATATTTTAATGAGATTATATATTAGTATAGCTATCTGCTTACCTAGAAATAACTATGCATGCTGCTTTCTGCCCATCACATAGTGCCTTCATTCCTTCACATCTGCAGTAAAACTTCTTTGCAATGTAATCTCAAGGAACAGTGATTTTATATTAACTTAAATGGGGCTTGCTTGATATATATGAATACTGTTCTGCCTCCCTAGGACTGTGTGTTAATCGCAGCATGACTGCAAATATAGATCAAGAAATAAAACTATAAAGTTGTATGTTATAAAATGGGTGGGGAGAAAAACGTTGCTATCCTTTACTCATGTGCTTTGTGCTGTATATCAGCTGGCAAAACTTGCATAAACCAGATAGGTGAAAGTAATGCGGGTCTGAATATTTCATTTTATTCATTAATTCACATACACATTAAAAAAAAAAAAGCATATGTCAAAACCCAAGATATTGCTAAAAACACAGGAAAATGAATACCAAAACATAGCAAAAGTTCAGCTCAATGTATTTTCTTACTGGCAATCTCAGCAATTCAAGAGCTCAAGTACACTATTGCTTCCAAGATTTCCCACCCTTCTAATTTCCTACACTTCCCTCCCCTATTTAATAAAGCCTTGGGACAGAAAAAGAGGTTTGCTGCCCTGCAGGTCACCAGGGCCAGGGTGAGCCAAAGAGGAGAGGGAGTTGCTAGGTGGTGGGACTCCTACAGGGAATGTCCGAGCAGCTGCTTCTCACCCATGTCTGGGAAATGCTAAACACAGGGCAGGCTTCTGTTACTAACGCAAAAAGGCACAGTCTTGCTCACAAAATTAGTCCTTAACTTGAACTGTTGCAACTTGATTTTGGAAATAGAATTCTTGAGTGAATGAATTCTGATGGGGTTTGGAAGAAAACTAAGGGAGCAGAAACTTTTTCTGCAAGGCCTGTTCTTGGGAGGGTTTTGCCTCTGTAGCAGGTCAGCACAAAGTGACCATGTTGGGGGGGTTATACAGGGTGACTATATCCCAGTGCAATGTTGTCAGTATGAAACTATAATAAAGCAGCAGCGAAACACAGCCCATGCATTCGCTCGCTCTCTCCTTCCTGGCACATCATAGCTGAGTGCAAACAGGCAGCCGTTCATTTTCCCTGTGCTCAGAGCCAGGTGACTGTGGGGTTGCTCTGACCTGGTGGCTGTGGGCTGCATGAGTGTCCAGCTGTGTGTCTAAATGGTTTCTGGAGCAGAGTTGGTTTGTGCTGCCCTTGGAAGTGAATGCAGACACTATCATGGTACCGTCAGTGCCTGCCTCAGTCTCTCACTTCTTTTTTATCAATACAGATGTGGAAAGGCTACAGTGTACTGCTTTATGAATCTTGGTCACCAAATACCCTGTCATGTGAAGTTAGTTTTTCCTGGTTCACAGTCTTTCTTTTTGCTTATCTTTGTTCCTCCCAGAGAGAAGGGGGACACAGCAACCATCCCACTTGCTACCTTTGAAACTGCAGTGCTACAACAGAGACGTCTCGCAAGCACTCTAGTATTCCTGGGCTAGAGCCACGCACAGCCTGGTTCCAGAGGTTAATTCTGTTTGTTAAATGAAGTATTACAGAGGAGCAAAATATATTATCTGACGTGGCAGGAAAGAAAGTGTGTTTTTCCAATGTTAAATGATGTAAACCGGGGACTATATGCATTAAATACACAGATGGATCTATGAGGATCTCCAGGACAGAGAGCTTCGACAATCTGTGTAAATGCTTTCATCTAGAAATGAGAATCTGTGACTACCCATAGTTGGCTGAGCATGAAACCTCAGCAGCGGCAGCATTTGCAGTGGCACTTAAAGGCAAAACATCATATCTGAATGAGAAAACTGCTTGAAACAGACTTACCTATATAAGTTAGAACGTGACAGCCTGTGGGAAAAAATGAAAACCCAAACCAACTCAACACAATGCCAATATAAATACAATTTAGTCCATGTTTTAGATTAATAAATGCAACAATTTATAAATTGGTCCTTTGATACAAAGCAGTATTTAGGAAAAAATAGTTTTAAATAATGCTACACTTAAATAGGTCTCTAACCTTTAAAATCACATAACAATGAATAAACACACTTGGTAACATGGAATAAGCCAAATTTATCCTTTAGCAAGTTTAAGGAAGCTACATCAAGGTTAATGTGAGAAAGCAAGACTGGGGTTCCTGTTTGGTGTGATTGGTTTACATGAGTGCCCTTTTTTTTCCTGGATTATCTTTGCAGATGGAAAGGTTTGCCTGAACCCCATGGCATGCAAACACTGTGTGCAGTTCAGAGCTGCTCACTGGTATGTAGCTGAGATACCTTGTTTCTTTACCTGCACCCTTAGAAATATGCACTGCCAAGATTGTTCTATTTACTGCCTTTCAACAGGGCTGTGCAAGTCTTCAAAAAAAATGTTTGTAATAATAAGGAGGCCATCTCCAGCTATGTGGTGTGGAGAAAAAAAAAAATCTTATCCTCTTCTGCTTCTGTTGGTAGTCCTGGATTTTGTTTCCTGGATGCTCCCAGATTATTGCCTTCAGTACTGATGTCATTTAATACATTCAGGCTACCAGCAGATTTTGGTTCTTTACATGCCAAGTCAAATAAATTCAGCTACTATGCCCAAAAGGTAAAACTACTTGTACATTTGTCATCAAATAGCACTTCTGGTATCCATTAATATGGAATACGATTCTCTTCTCCATTAATGCTGCAGGGCTTATTAGAAAATGAACTTATACAGTAGCAGACACTGGACTTTTCCTTTGAAAAAGAAAGTTTATAATTAAGACCTTCACATTAGAAGCTAAAAGTATTTATAATATACTCTGGGCTCATACTGTTACAAAATTTTCGTGAAATGTTGACACAGAACACCTCATCCAGAAACGCAACTTAGCTAATCAAGAAATAAAATAACATTCACTCTCTTTTATATAGATGAGTTATAATTGCTGATCACTTTTGCATTTCCTTTTTCACGTGATATTATTTATGTTTTGAATTTTGTTGCTTTTTATAAAGTTGTTAGGGGTCTTTTTCCTGCTTTAGTTCCACTAAATGTGAGCTGGAATGTGAACTACTTAAGGACAAATATTTACTTTGTTTTTTAAAAGTTTCTCATGGAGAAAAAATGTTATGCAGATGTTAGCAGAGAAAGGATATTGAAAAAAATGTAAGAAAAGATGTCATTATATCGAGTATGAGTCTTGTGTTAAAGAGAGAACTGTCAAATAATTTCAGGATTTATTTCCAATGCTAAAAATTAAACAAAAAAATACAAAGCACTAGCTTCAGGATAGATTTGAACTTTTCTGTACATAAAAGCTGTGAAGAAAACTTCAGAATTTTGCAGGCAGTTCATCAAAATGCTGAGACAAAAAGTCCCAACACTATTGTATGTGACATACTATAAAGATAGTGAAGCAGAAGAGTTGATATGCACTCATAAAACCAAGAGGACTTTTAACAAAGGTTATAGAAGTCTCACAAAGAATGGAAAATGAACTTGAATAATGTCAATGAAGACACATTCCCAACAAAGCCAGGACCATAATCGAATAGAGCAGTAGATTTTAAAGGTAATACCATTTATAAGTTTAGCTGAATGGCCTGAAGTTGAATATATGGCATTGCTGATATTAGTTGAAATCAGCTTCTTGCAGGATTATCCCAGATCTGACTGGCAGATATAGGAAAAACAATATTTATCATGTGAAATAAAATTAATTAGGTGATTGATTTGAACAGCTGAGTTCTGCTGTAAGGTTCAAGAAAATGGTCCATATACAGATGTAATGACTCTGGGACTCCAGTTGACTAAACACTGAGATGCTGCAGTTCTTTCCAAGGTGCTGGTTTAGAAGGGGCCAATGGACTTTGTATGGTGTAACATCTGTGAATAGCCTTTTAGTAGCTCTGTGAAGTTCTGAAATCTTAGTGACACAAGTGAGAAGCCCCCTCTATAGTACCTTACACACTCATAAACAATATTTTTGTTACCAAAGCCTGAGAGTTAGAGTATCACGTATAATGCTGCACAGATCCATTTCCCTTGTTCTTTCTTGAGTTGTTATTATTTTTGTAATACACTAATTGAGATGAGGCAACTAGTATTGTCAATATTCCATGAACACATCCACACTCTTGCTTTTTTACAAAGTCTTTATATTGTTGTTGTGGTTTAACCCCAGTCAGCAACCAAGCACCACACAGCTGCTCACTCACCCTCCCCACAGTGGGATGGGGGAGAGAATTAGAAGAGTAAAAGTAAGAAAACTTGTGGGTTGAGATAAGAACAGTTTAATAATTGAAATAAATAAATAAATAACAATAATAGCAGAAACAACAACAATAATAAATTGTA
>VZTL01034144.1:636-31554 GCA_013400535.1 Scopus umbretta | reverse complement strand
TGGCTGAAGAGCTGCGCTCCATGTGCCCACACATCGAGCTTCCAGCCCCTCAGCTGCAAGAGGCAGAAGGGTCATTACTCACCAGGGCAGTCAGGCACTGAATGGCAGTCTTCACGATCACTGTGTACTTCTAATTTGTTCAAAAGCACGGGCCGCAAAACCTTTCAGCTGTTTCTTCTGGTTCTGGATTGGGTAACACCAACTTCATTTCCCAGTACTGTGCTCACAGTACTTCTGTACTTCCCGCCCTGCTTTCTCAGGCTAGTCTACATAGGGAAGCCTCTGCAAAATAAACTAAGGAAAACATAAAAGTCCAATGGCTAAGTCTTGGCGCACAGACAGTATTTCATACACAAGTAATCTTCTGCAAATGGTTTAATTGAGTGGCTTTTGTGTTTTTCAGCTCATGGACAACTCCTATCCACCAAAACTAGTGACATACCAGCGTGCAGTATCCTCACTCAAATTTCAGCTGAAAACACTCTTTGGTATTGTCCACAGACCAGCTGCAGGCCACTAAATGGTTCACATATAGTCTACAGGGTAAGAGCCATTGGGCTTTTCCATAGAGCACCAAACAGCATATAGTCATCTAGATTAAAGGCAAATGTATTGGTCTCAGATAAAAGATACACGCAAGTAATGCTTAAAAACCAAAAACCTTTCCTGTAACATCTATTTTTGGCTGCCTTCTCTTGTTGATTAATTTGCAAACATATTTGATATCATAACACTGTAAGGTAACTGAAAGGCCATGTTTGCTTGAAGAAACTGACCTTGTTCATGGACTTTCTTTACAGTCAGAACAAAGAATTTTACTAGGCTACTGAAGAAAAATAGTGGAAAAGACTTCCATGACTGATTTCAACAGACACTGAAACCAAATCACTATAAATCTAGGAAAATATTCTGGGTATTGCATTTTAAAACTTCACATGCTTAAAAAACTTCTCTTGATGGAAAAATTAGAGGTGATCAATACTTAAGATAATCCTATAAAATAGAACACGCTTTTCTTTATGGTGAAGAGCTTCTCCTTGGTTTATCCACCAAATTCCTTCAAGTAAAGTGACTGGCATGTGTTCAACATATGGGTCAACACTGGCAGAAGTACAGATGTTGGTGATTTGATAGCTAACCAGATGTTTGTGGGGAAATAGCTCCAGTTATTCTTAAGGGAAAGCACATAAGTCCGTTAGCACTAATAAATCAACACACCTATTTTTCTCCTAAAATTCCTTCCTTAAAAAAGAAAATACATGAAGGTAATTTTTTCCAATCACATTGACTACAGAGATTTTACAAGTCCCAGCCGCACCAATGAAGACCAAATCCAAAACAATGAAACTTATGTGCAGAAAGTTGTGCAGTCCTTGATCAAAATAAAGTCACCATGATACCATATTTCAATGTTGTCACACATATGCAGACACCTTCCAAGATGAAGCAGGGCTTCGCAAGATCACAGAATTTGCTTAAGTTCCAGAAGTTGCATAGTTGCAACCCTCTGTTTGCTTATTCATCCCCTAAGTCAGATCACAATTCAATACATAATTTTTTTCACATGAGTAGCAGCAGCAGAGGAATTTTGTAAGAGAGAACAAGGATAAGCTAAAAAAAGTCTGAAGAATTCATAGACCTGCTTTTTTCATTTCAAGTTCCTCCAGATAAAGCTTTATGGCTTGGATCTAAGTGAGCTGACTCAGGGACCAGCCTGAGTCATGTTATCAGTTAAGAAGCTCCCATGAATAGTCCTGAACTTTGAATAACTGGGGACTTGCAAGGTTGGTAAAAGTGAGCAACTGTTTCCCCTCTGGGCTTGTTGACCTTCAAGGGCTGCTGCAAAAAAGTCTATTTGTGATTTTGATTGATGAGGTATCTTAGAGTTGATGTTCATTTCTTTAACAGGGGCTTCTTGAGATAGATCACCAAAGAGAACAAGATGCCATGTTAAGTCCCCACTTCAGTAAGTTGCTCATGTGCCCTTATTTACAAAATGTGACAGACATGCAGTACGTGCACTAAAAGGATCATTCTCTGAACTCAGAGGGTCTTCCCTCTCAGCAGGACCTATTTATATGTATATGAGAAAGGTGTATGCAACTGATTTTGTCCATTTTTCTTGGCCCCCTTTTTCCCTATTATGTCAGAACTCTTGGAAAATGCTTCATAAAAACCTTGCAGATCTTTTTTGCTTCCTTTCAGTGTCTTCCCAGAAGAAGGAGCAGTCGTCTCAATTTTTACGCCTGAAACTCACGTTTTCAACTTGAGCCCTGATTCACAAAGGTATTTAAGCGTAAGCTTTACCTGCTGAGGACCACTGATGCTCTCAATTATCTCACTGAGCGCAGGTCCAGAGACAAAGGGTAGATTTTTGTGGGAATGCGTTATAGTTTTCTGCTTTCTCATGTTGTATTATTGAAGTCATCGCTGTATTGCTTCCTCTATTGCTTGCAGGTATTTGGTACGTTACAATGTATACTTAGGTTGTTTTGGTTAAACATGGGTCATTAGTGATGGAAACAAAACTATAGAAATATTATACTTTGATTTGAGGGGCAAAGTATCTATCACATACATCTGCCACACTGCAGTTTTAATATGCAATTGTTAAAACCTCTCATATGTATGCAGCTTTTATAGTTCTGTTTAAAGTTTTGCAATCTTTTATTCAACAACTTAATGAAAAATAAGAGTTGCAGATAAATCAATCTGATAATGAAAGCAAATTAGTCATTATGTTACAGCAGAATGCCAACATGAATTAGTGAACTGAGATTGACTGGAGCAATATAATGCTGTCTTTAATTACAATTCAGAGCTTCCCTTTCCAGGTAGCTTTAGAGGGATCTTAGCAAACAAGTGTTCAGAACTAAAGGACCAAAACTGTGATCTATGCAAACAGTATCATAAGCCCTAACAAGCCCTGATTAAGCCAGTAGCATCTTTTAGGAAAGAGGGAGTCTCACGAATGCAAGCAGCTTTGCAGAACAACAGTACAATTAATTAGAAAAGTGAAAATAGTCATAAATTAAGAGGTAGAGAGGTTAAAAGAGGTTGATATGTAAAGCTCAATATACACTACAGGAAACACTGGACACATCTAAGAGACATATTTGGCTTCTATCACATGCCCATCGTGAATGACCCATCTAATATCACTAAGTGCTCTAGTTTGCAAAGAAGTTCGGGGAGCTGTCTAAACTGGAAAAGAACTGGTACTCATTTCAGGCACAAGTATCCCCACTCCAGAGGGACTAGTCTATGACACATGACTTCTGCAGCTGTAAGCTGCAGCTATAAACTGCATTTTACTTTGCCATCTAGTACCCCGGTGCAACTGTCTCCGTACATCCAAATACACTCACAGAGTATATCTTCTGGCCAATTTGCTTTCTTCAGTCAGAAAATTACCCAGGCACAAAGTCCAAAATTTCACTTCAAAGCTCTGACAGGAACCCTAGCACACACACATCTTAGATATAAAAAGAGCATACTTGAAACTATTTCAAATATGCAGCCATTCACTTTATTACAGCACAGCCTTGGCTTTTCAACAGTGCATTGTTTTAACACACTAAAGTCCATCAGTTACTCTTATTCTCTCATAAGGCAAAACAGTAAGTACAGAATGCTCCACAGTATGGTCACTTTCTCTTCTATCCTACAAACTCACCCAACTTTAATCACTCTGTTTTGTCCTAATTTTGTACAATTCATATCATATTAAAAACACTTAACATACAGGGAGCAAACAGATGCTTAAATAAAAGACAAAGTCCATGAAGAATTTATCTTTCTAAAGCGCTTATCTTCATTTCAAGGTCATGGGGAATCAATAAAAATAAATCGATTTTTGTACTGTACTCACTCAGCGCATTTTTAGCCAGGCCAAATCCAAAAAAGTAAACATTAAGTTTCTTTAAAAAGTGGGGGTGGGAATCACCAATGTGAAATATTCTGAAAACAATTTTGTTGGTTTTGTTTCAGAAGAAATTACAAGATTCAGCCATTTTCATGAACAAGTAAATTCTCCACTTCTTTTTCTGGATCTTTAAATTCAATGCAATAGACACCTCCCAGTCAAACTCCCAGAGTTTAAGTTCTGCTCTCTGAAGGCCCAGAACTGACTGCTCATTTAAAAAAAGACCCTTTGGCATGAAACTTTATCTGTATAACCCTGTAATGGGATCAACCCCTTCAGAAGCACTGAAAGAAACAAAGAGAGGAACAACTACCTAACCAAAGAAGGAAATTACTGGTAGACTGAAAATGAGACGGTAACAGATAAAGCATAAGAAATTCTGGGCCCTGAAGAAAATATCTGTGGCATTTTAGACCCAGTTCAAAAAAGCATTTTGGTGTACATAAAGTTCATCCGATTTCTTCAATACAGTTCTTAATCCACAAAATCCCCACAGAACTTCAGTGCACACTTAAGTTTTCTGCCAAGAAAGCAGATTTGTGAAACAGGGCCTTGAACTTCACAAAATCATTTGAATTCTATAAGGCCATTTCAATTCCTCTGACAAATCTCTTGCCTTCTTGTTCCACAGACGTCAAATTGTTGAAGAGTTTTCTCTTGTCTTTCAGATCAATCTTGTAGAATGACACTCTTCATAAGATTATGGAAAGAAAAACGTTGACTTGATTAATCTGTACTGAGAAAGGTTTTAAACCAGGTCCTTGCAAACAGACTAGACTATTTCATTTGGAAGGGACCTACAACCATCATCTAGTCCAGCTGCCTGACCAATTCAGAGCTGACCAAGTTAAAGCGTGTTGTTAAGGGCATTGTCCAAATGCCTCTGAAACACTGACAGGCTTGGGGCATTGACCACTTCTCTAGGAAGCCTGTTCCAGTGTTTGAACCCCCTTTGGTAAAGAAATGCTTCCTAATGTCCAGTCTAACCCTCCTCTGGCACAGCTTTGAACCAATATTCTGCCTTGACCAAAAAGTTTCCAATCATGTGGAAATATCATGCCCTAACACTTTCTTTTTTTTTGCTTACTCACTCCATTTCACCATCTGCAACAGCATTCCCTGGCCTGCCTGTGCCACTTCACTTAATGCTTGACATGATCACTGCATTCAAGTTTGCCACATTTCACCACTTAGTGCAGAGACATTATTTGTAACTACTTGTAAATTCCCTTATAAATTTCTGTTCAATACCTTTTTACTGGAAAACCTACTACACATCTGTCACAGTTTAGCCCCAGTTGGCAATTAAGCACCACGCAGCTGCTTGCTCACCCTCCCCCCTGGTGGGACAGGGGAGAGAATCTGAAGAGCAAGAGTAAGAAAACTCACAGGTTGAGATAAGAACAGTATAATAATTGAAATAAAAGTATAATAACAAAAATAGAGGGAGAGAAGGGGAAAGGCCAGGAAAAACAAGTGATGCAACTGTTCACCACCCACTGACTGATGCCCACCCAGCCCTGAAGCAGATGTCACTCCTGCCCCAGCCAACTCCCCCCAGTTTATATTCTGAGCACAAAATTATACAGTGCGGAATAGCCCTTTGGCCGGTTTGGGGCAGCTGTCCTGGCTGTGCCCCCTCCCAGCTCCTTGTGCCCCTGGCTGAGCATGGGAAGCTGAAAAGTCCTTGACTAGTATAAGCAACTAAAACATCAGTGTGTTATCAACATTATTCTCATGCTAAGTCCAGAACACAGCACTATAGCAGCTACTGGGTAGAAAATGAACTCTATGCCATCCAAAACTAGGACATCATCTCATCTAACACCAGCACCCATTGCTGGTTCTGGGCAGCGTTACAGGTGGAAGCAGGGTCCGTAGTCTAATCCTGGCAACCAACTAAAAGAGCTGTTACAACTTAGATGTTTCAGGGATAGCATTATGCCTACTGACACGCCTCAACTGGAATAAAGATTGAAGGAGGGTAGATGTTACTGAAGTGAGTAAGGAAGAATTCTAAGGAAATTTATTCAAGCCAGAAGAGCTAATTTAAAAATCCTAATCAGGCTCCGTTCCTACCTTTCCTTTTCCCAGAGGTGCCCTGGCCACACGACTCCCGCAGGAGGCCAGAGAAGGGAGCTCTGCCCTGAGCAGGCGGCATGTGTTCTAAGCACCTCCATTTTTTATTTCTTAACCTCACACAACAGAAACACGGGTTTCATTATCAGACAAGTTAAGAACAGAGCTCCTGCTACATGCAGCTTTTAAACAGAAGTGTTTAGAGAGACAGATATGCAACACTTGGAAAAATTTCCCCATCCTAATGGAGGGAAGCTCTGTAAGAACCGAGAGCCCAATTCAAGAGACTGTCAAAGCATCCCTGAAATGGAGATTCACTGATGCTGAAAGGTCTGCACTGTAATTTAGTGAGGCACAGGTAGAGAGAACACACCAAATAGTAATTTAGCAAAGACTAACAGAGCAAGAGACACAAGCCATTAAAATGAAGGTGGCATCTGGTGAAGGGGCTTCCAAATTTATAGAGGATATAACCTTAAGGACCAGTTTTCAATCTTCTCTTCAGAGACCACATGTAGGAGATTTGCTACTTGAGGAATTTCAACATGATGACGGAAGCAGAGATCTCAGCATGGCAAAGAGGAACTTCATAAGAGCCCTTAATCTGATCCTGAACAGAACAGAATAAATGAATATTTACAAGCCTTATGAAATTTGGAGTTGTTTAATATACTTTAGATGATGCTGGTTCTTATAGCAGGTTCAGGAACATTACAGATTTCTCTACGGTATCTGAACGTTAATCTGCCAATCCCAATTACACTGTTCAGTTACAGTACAATAGCCAAGGAGTCTGTCACACTGGCCAAGACAAACATCCATCTATATCTTCCTAGAGATGAAAGGCCTGATATTACAATTGGATCTTGAGGTATGCAAAAGTGCGTACCCATTGGTCCTCAAAATTGGACATCTGATTTAGCTGAAAGCTTCTAAAATATCACAGAAATATCCAGGGAATGTTCAGAATTTATTTTTGCATCTTGTGGTTAACTGGGACAGGATGGCATGGACTTTTCAGACAGAAAGCAGTCATCATGAAAGAAATGCCATACAGGAAAAACTAGAGATTTATCCAGTCCCAGGTCTGATAGCACAAAATAGCATCAGATGCTTCACACAAAGCTATATGAAGCCCTGCAGTTGACAGCTCCAGGGTATAGAATAACATGCCCAGGGGACCTGCCCAATCCCTCACAGTGTTTTCTGTCTTTAATACACCACAAGAATTTCTTGTTGTTTGTTTTTACGTCTTTGACTCTTTGCTCTTCAAATTCCATTTCAGGCTCTTCAGTTTCCTTCTCACACTGCCCACTCTGGCCCGTGCGTCTGTCTCTAGGATTCACTAGTGTTAGATTTCTAGTTTCTGACAGCTATTTCTTTTACTCAAATAACCTCCTGAACTTTGTGTTTAAGCATATGGATTCACTTGCCTTTCTGCTCCTTTTCTCGCATGGTACTATTCCTATTTGCAGTGACAGATTGTGGTGTGCTTAAGTAGCTATTATGCCTAAACTAAGATTTTAATTTCTATACTTAATCACAGCCATATATTTAAACAGTGTTCACATTGTTCTAGTAATCGAGAGGGGACCCTAAGCACATTGGTCATTATGTTTTGCAGTCTCTATATAATCTAGGCTGAACTTTAACTGTAAAACTCTGCTGGGAGCATGAGACAACTTGCACATCTAAATTCAGGTCTACATAAACCAGACCCAGTCTTCAGCTAACTGAAGCAAATAACTTAGACAAGTAATATAAGGATCTCTGAATCAAACAGAGCAGTAGCATTAAAAAGTCTGTCTCTATCACATGCATAAGCAGTGGGTTGTTTGAGTGACATGTATTTGTGCATGAGTGCAACAGCAAAACTTTCAAAGAGCCCTAAGCTCAGAAAACTGTAGCATCTTTGGAAATACTGCTTATTACATTTTTAGGCAAGATTTGCCATTGAGATGCTAGAAGTTTGCATGTAAGCGACAAATACAGCTTTAAAAAACTTTCTACTCCCTGAAATGCTGGCATACATCCCAGCCCATAGCACTTAAGCATCTGGGACTTGTTTCCCATTCCAACTAACCTGATAAAACAAAGCAAAAATTAATTACAGACCGACTGATTCCCTTGCTACAGAATTCATCCTATTCTTTTCAGTGGGGCAGCTCAGAGAGTAAAGTCTGTCTTCCAACTAAGAGTCTTAAAATTTGTCCCCGAATGCATTGTTTCAGGGGTCTCCCTCAATCAATAAACACATTACCCACAGATTAATGACAAAACTAAATTGCCATATATCACCTCTCTCACATCTTCAGTATCCTCCATGGATTTGCCGCCTTCAGGCTCTATGAATTAATCTCCTCCACTCTTCCGGACCATTCATCATGTTCTTTCCCACTCTAACTCCCTATGTCCTTATACCATAGAATGTCTTTCATCTGTGTTGCACATTCACATTTTGGAACAGCTTTCTTAACCCTATTAATCCCTATCTCAAGATCATTCTTCTTGCAACCATATGACCTTCTCAAGTCTTTTCCTAACAGAACAAAAACATCTTACTGCCGTTCCCTTCCCACTTTTTCTGAAACATTCATCCCTAAATTTTATCATTTCACATTCCTTTGTTTAGCTACTGAATAATGCAGAGTTACAAATACACACACACAAAAAAAGTTAAATGCTAAATTCATACTGCTTACCCAATTGAACTACACAGCTGCAAATAGACTGAAATCCACTAAATGGGGATTAACCATTTTGTATGAAACATGCAAATATAAAGGTAATTTACCATGCTATTTTTTAAAAGTATATTGGCTTTTCAAAGGAATTTGGAATACATTGATCAGCATATAAAATAACTAAGTCATTCCAAAAGTTTGAAGTAAAGGTCTTCAAGATGCAAGGAAATAGTAAAATCCCATTTTATATCAACATTATATTTTTTTTACCATTAACGACCAACATTTAATAGATCTTCAGTAATCAAAAGACAAAAATACTGGTTCTTGCTAAAAATATTAAACAAAATGGTACAGTCTATTTCAGTGCCACATACATATTATAATGTAGGAGGGAACAGCAGCACAGTTATATCAAAGACAAAGATGTAAACTTGTGAAATCCTGTCCATTCTCCTACTGTCCATTTATATCTACCTCTGAAAAAAAATTATTTTTTCTACAACTTCGTGCTGTTTACAGAAACCTGTATAGCAGGCAACCTTATAGCTGCCTGCTAATCACAAACATGACAAAGTTCTACAGTAATTTATAAAGACTTCCCACATTGTACTGTAAAAAGGAAGGATCTTCTATTGAAAGATTATTACACCTACCAATGAACATAAAATGTCCTATATAGCCTGGCTCAAATGGAACAGTGCCACACAAGCCCTTGGTAGGCCAGAAGGGGAAACACAATTAACAGCTTAAACATTAACAGATAAAACAGCTACTGGTCAGGAATGCTCCAATAAGTTCAACAGAGCAACATAAGCACTCTCTATAGTCACAACACACGAACGCCTACAGCCGTATTTTCTGCAAGATGTATCTTGAACACCTAGGACAAATTTCTCAAGAATACATCAGAAATTTTGGAATGGACATCTAAAATAAAAGTCACTGGAAACTGCATTCCCTTAGGTGGCTTAGAAAAGAATAACTTCTGTAGTTAAAGTTTCTAATGAATTGTTGGCTTAACACTACTATATGGAATTTATATAATAAAAAAGTTACACTATAATGCACATTACTACTATGGTTTTATGTAGCCATCAGCCTTCCACATTTATCATACTTCCTCAGTGCATGATACTTTCATAATCTTAAATATTGCCCAGTTATAATTGTTTTCTAGAAAATCAAAAGCATTTTAAGCCTGTGCATGTAGAAGGGACAGCAGAAGTTGGGTGTCCAACAGAGCGTGGTAAAAGAGCTGCTTTTCTTTCTGTAAGGCTTTCTAGCTGCTGCCCACCATGAGACTGTCTCCCTTCTGTCAAGAGCCACTTTACAGAGAGGCATTCCTGGAACATCAGTCTAAACCTTTCCTGTCAGGTTGGTGGATAACATTCTCATTCTCCTTTTTCTATGGATAGATGAGCTGCTGAAAAAAAAAAAAAAAAAGCTGCTGTTTCAAAGTTTCAACTGTCTTGAAGTGTTCAATTCAAAGAGCATTGAAATCAGATGCTGGAGTATCATTCATCCATGTTTCTCTAGATATTTCCTCCTCCTCTTTCTTAGAAGTTTAATAGTTACAGATTTGTCCAGATTTTTTTTTTCCCATGTGTCTGGTAGATGTAGCAGGCTTTCCCTCAGTTGCTAAGAAGCACGCTTATATTGGAACTCAGAGCTACACAGCAGCATGCTATACAGCTATGCTGTGTGCAATAACCCAACACTTGCAGGAAACACTGCACTTGGTGCTGCTGAGCAGAAGGGCTAAAACTCCTGAGAAGCGTTGGATATTTCCAAAGTCATTGCTCTGCAACTGGCCTGGACATTTACAATAAGTGACATTTCCCAAAATATTCAGGGCTCCAGGAATAGGACATTTGTTTCCACACACAGAAACACAGAAATGTTAGCTTTGAGTACAGCCCCAGAGTTCAAACAACATAATTATTCTCAGGAACTGATAAAAAACACAAAACTGGCTTTGGGGATAAAATAATGGCAATGTCTTTAAAGTTTCTAATAATATTTCTTTTTCCTGAGGCATTCCTTGAAATCTTCATTCAAAACCACAGAACTAAACTCATCTTCTCCCACAATACCATAAAAATAAGGCAGTAGCACTGGGATTAATATGGCTTTCTATCATGTGAGCTCCTAAATAGCACTAGGACACTACAGAACAGCATGAAGGGAGTTTTCCAAAATGAGCTTTAACACATGAGCTTAAAACTTTGGACCTTTCAGAAATATCAGGGACAGTGAACAATAAGAAAAACTGATAACACACATAATTTTGGCTGCTGATGTCAGAACAGGGTTTTTTTCAAGAATAGGGAAACAGCAGGAAAATATGAACTGCTATATAGAAGACTGTATTGGGTTTGTGTGGCAAACTTTTGGAAGCAGGGGGGCTACAGGGGTGGCCTTCTGTGAGAAGCTGCTAGAAGCTTCCCCTATGTCTGACAGAGCCAGCTCCAAGACGGAACCACCACTGACCAAGGCCGAGCCAGTCAGAGATGGTGGTAGCACCTCTGTGGTAACATATTTAAGAAAGGGCCGGGGGGAAGAGAACAACCCGGGCACAAACTGCAGCTGGAGTGAGGAGTGAGAGTATGTGAGAAGAACGACTATGCAGGCACCAAGGTCAATGAAGAAGGAGGGGGAAGAGGTGCTCCAAGCGCCAGCCACAGCAGAGATTCCCCTGCAGCCCATGGTGAAGACCATGGTGAGGCAGGCTGTCCCCCTGCAGCCCATGGAGGTTCACAGTGGAGCAGATATCCACCCGCAGCCCGTGGAGGACCCCATGCTGGAGCAGGTGGATGTACCCAAAGAAGGCTGTGACCCCATGGGAAGCCCGTGCTGGAGCAGGCTCCTGGCAGGACCTGCGGAGAGAGAGGAGCCCATGCTGGAGCACATTTGCTGGCAGGACTTGTGACCCTGTGGAGGACCCACACTGGAACACTCTGCTCCTGAAGGACTACGCCTCATGGAAGGGACCCACGTTGGAGCAGTTGGTGAAGAACTGTAGCCCATGGGAAGGACTCATGTTGGAGAAATTCGTGGAGGACTGTCTCCCATGGGAGGGACCCTGCACTTGAGCAAGGGAAGAGTGTGGTGTGAGGAGTTGTCCCCTTAAGGAGGAAGAAGCAGCAGAGACAACGTGTGATGAACTGATCGTAACCCCCATTCCTCGTCCCCCTGCGCTGCTGGCAGGGAGGAGGTAGAGAAAATCAGGAGTAAAGTTGAGCCTGGGAAGAAGGGAGGGGTGGGGGGAAGGTGTTTTAAGATTTGATTTTTCTCATTACCCCACTCAGTTTTGACTGGTAATAAATTAAACTGATTTTCCCCTAGTCGAGTCTGTTTTGCCCATGACTGTAATTGCCAAGTGATCTCCCTGTCCTTATCTCAACCCATGAGCTTTTCATTATATTTTCTCTCCCCTGTCCAGCTGAAAAGGGGAGTGATAGAGTGGCTCTGGTGGGCACCTGGCATCCAGCTACTGTCAACCCACCACAAAGACACTTAAAGAAAAGCAAGCATCATCATGGAATAAGCTATCATCTATAATCAACTAAACATAATCTATTTGTCTCCTCAAAGAGCATAGTCTTATACAGGAACAAGGTCACAGATCCTTTCATGTTGTCCAGAGTCAAGCAAATATACCAAAAGATGCAGAGAGCACTAGTGGGGCACTTCCAAAGATTTCCATTAGTATGGTCACATCTGTACTTGATTGACTTGAAATATGACTCCAATACCTTGTAAGGAAAGATGTTTTTTTGAGGGCAGGTATCAAATTCTTATCTGGCTACTCTGAATATTAGCTAGCATTTTATGAGGTGTTTGTTATCTATGTTGGCAGAATGCAAAACTACAGAATTGTTTCCACATCACATAGTCATACACAGTTCTATGATTAATTTACTTATAATTTTCCATTGTATTCCAGTATTTCCTTTGATACGTAGTTATATCTTGAGGTCAACGAAGCTCCCACTTCTTTAAAATGTGGGTAAAACACATTTCTTTTCATCTCGTAGCTCAGGTCTCCCTCTACTATGTAGCAAATTCCCTTATACTCTATGTTGACTGTTGGTTTTATGCACAAAGTTAATGAACAACTGATGAGTTAATGATGTTCACTTATTGTAAACAAACACCTATATTATACAGTCCCAAACTGTAACATAAAAACACAATCTTAATTAAGCAATTAAGAGATTAAGCCATTAAGAATTACTTAAGAAATTAAGCAATCTTAATTTATTTATAGTTAGCCTTACTGAACACAAAGGGACTATCCATGTGCACACAACTGAACAGATCTGTGAGTAATTCCATGATTTAGACTCCTACAGCATACACTTAAGATATAAAACTTAAAAGATATAAAGATATATAAGATATAAAAGTTGAGACATAAAAAACCAATTTCTCCTTAAAAGCTTGCAAAACTGGCATCATTTCACTGGAATCAGCTACCATATAGATATGGAACAGCACTCTGAGCTTTCCTTTATTTTTCCTGCATCCTTATCCCCCTACCACCAGCTTCTTGACAGGTGAGATATTTTTCTACTGACAGGCTAGCAATTAACCTGCTACCACAAAAGAATAACAGAGGGTAAAACAAAATATGAAAAATGAAAGATTTGTCATAGGTATCACAGAAAAATCTAGAAACAGCATCATTTAAATTGGGCTTCTTTTCCCTATGGTCATATAGTCTCTCCTGTACAAATGCAGTGTTGTTCAATTATTACTTCAATTTCAGGATTTAATTTCCTCCTCAGCACTTAAGATGTAAGTAGGAAGGAAAGCAAAGAATGAAAAATTGAAATCAAAGAAAAAGTCACTACACAAATCTTGTACTTTATCTTAACTGATGAACCAGGAGCTGCAAAAGCTTCAGCTGCTTCCCCTTTTCCCCAAATGATACTGAGCCAGTTTTAAAAATCCCAGTTATTTTTTTTTTTCTCCTCAGAAAACTGAGTGGTTGGTGTTGGGTTTTGTTTATTTTAATTTCTCACTAACATGTTCTGCCTCCTCAATGAAAATTAACTCTCAAAACATTTTGTAAGTTTTTAACAGAAAATATTTTGCCCTTGCAAACACTTACGTTTATTAACATCTTAAGCAGAAAACAACACTTTCAGATTTTGAAATATAGATATTTCCATATTTCTATAATACCACTGTTTATTGAAAAAATATTTTGACAAAAAACCTTAATGCAATTTATCACTCCTCTTACACTTCCCTGTTTTTGGAAATGACTTGTTCTTCTACATGAAGCCTGCCATCCAAATACCTCAAATGCTTTCCAAATATGAGGGTGGTATTTGCCTGCAGTACTGTGTTACCAGTGAAGGACAGCTGCCTGTATTCGGTAAGCCCCATGCAGCTGGAGATGAGTGTAGCTGGCCTGATGGTGCTGAGGAACTTGCACATCACCTGTTTGAAGCTCCAAGCCTCTCTAAGCATTTCTTGTAATGACCACAAGGCCACAGGCAGAACAGTGCACTCTGGTTATGTGATGTTTGCTTTTACTTCACCTAGCTTTAACCATCAAACTTCACAAATTTTATCTGCAAATAAGAACAATTTTTAAAATTTTCAATAAGCATCTCTCTGTATAAATTAAGAAACAGTTAGATGGGCTGAGAGTCACCAAGCCAGTCTTTGACAGATGCCAACAAAAAAAAGAAAAAAAAAATTATATATGCAAGTTGAAATTCCTTGATGAAAACAGTTGGCTTCCTTTGTGCCATCTGTGAGGTTTAAAGCACTGACCATTCAAGCCACAAATTAAGGAATCTTAAATATTGTGATTTCATACTAGCTCTCCTGAATCTAAGAGATATATACCTGCTTGAGTGAAATCAGCCCGGCTTACATTAGTCTAAACACAATAGGGTAGTTTCAGGCAGAACATGCACCACACACAGGGACAACATCAATGGGAAAGTTCACCTGGAGAAAGGGTAAGGCACATGCAAACTCTACACAATGCAGGAGGTCCAGGAGACAGCCAGCAAAGCCCCCAGACTAATAGGTGATGGCCAGAAACAGGCTGAAATTTCTGGATCACCCCGATGATGCAGTAGTCAGGTTTTACCGGCGGCAAACACACTGTACTAAACTGTTACCCCTACCCTGTCCTCCCCCATCTTGTACAAAATCTGAGACACAGGACGCAGGTGAACGTCTCGCGCACAGAAACCATGTTCCAAGAACGCAACATGATATTTACCTCTTACAACAGTCCAAATAAAAACTCCCCAGACACACTGGTCTACAGCAACAGTTTGTATAGATCCACAGAGAACTAGAAGGAGGGGAAGAGAGGCATTTCAGGAGTCCAAAAGCTTTAACAAGAAAAAGTCTATTATCAGAAGCCCCCAATTCTCTATTCAAAAACCTACACCTGCACTAGAGAATTATCAGAAGTGAGAAGAGCTTAAAAATTACCAAGTTAATGAGACACAACTGCCATTTACAAGCCTCTACTAATCCCAGTGGTTTAATCCCAGTGGTGCTCAGCTAGTTTTTACTCGATGCATAGCTAGTCATTCATTCCCAAATGAAATTAGTCAAGCTTTTGTGAATAAAGATTAAGTAAAATGGCTTAAGGAATTGGCCCCAGAATATCAATTCACCGTCATGAAAATAAAAATTGGACCCTGTATGCACACAATGCTTATTGGTACTACTAGTATTTACTTACTGTTGAATAGACATATAAATGTAGACTTTTTTTTATTTTGGACTTGGTTTTAGGCTGCTATGATTAAAATCCCATTAGAGACATCATCTTTGCAAAACTACAAGCAGACAATACATCAAAGCAAGCTACCAAATGTTTACACATTTAGGGTCATAAAAATTTGTAAAGAAACAAGCACCGTTGAAAAAAACAACCAACCGACCAAACAAAAATGGTCAGTTAACTTTCTCAGCTTCTGATGTAACACAAAGCACGTTTCCAGGGATTTCAGCCACTAAGTGAGTTTGTTACCTGGGATGCCATGCCCAAAGTCTTGAGCAATGACGAAATCAGGAACAAAGACAAGGGCCTGCACATCACACAGAGGGCAAGAATGAGAAGTCAGAGAAACTCAGGGCTGCACCAAGCCAAGAACCTGGTGGAGGAAGCCCATGCAGAAACCAAGTGATCCAGGGAAGGGAAGAACAGAGTACCAAACTGCAACCCCTAAGAAAACAGAGGCCAGCCTGATACCAGGATCTGACTGCTCAGGCAGAGCCTGACGATCAATAACGTTTGTCATGAAATCACTTAACAGTGAGTGACAATAATAACCACAAGTAAAACAAAACCCTTTGATTCTACTGGTAGGCTCATGGAGACTGACATCAAGCACTCTTATGCATGTCCACCATACTGGTTTGCAACAGAGACAAAACATTCTTCTTAGTTTGCTTAATTTGTTTTAATCACATAGAAATATATTTTGAAGAAGCACTTTGGGTTTGAGAGAAACCAAATATTTTGACTAGTTAACAAATAACTCTTACTACCCAAGAGACTGTAGAAAATGCTATGAAGTGCTGAGATTTACAAGCACTTTAAACTGAAATATTAATATATATTTATTAACTGGTGTGCTTTTCACACTAGAGAACTAGACTAGAGAAAATTAGGGAACTGAGGTATCTTCTAAGCACCCTTGCAAGAAAAAGAGAGAAGGAAAATAATACTGAACCATCTCCCTCAAAGTACTTTAATTCTTATTAAAGTACATTAAAACTTCACTAATACAGAAAAATTGCACGCCTTCTATAGTTTCCATGGTGTTCTGTTACAGAGGAAGCTCAGCTGCCATACTTTAAAATGGTAAATAAAAGGCTATATTCTAATTAAGGTGAGTATTGGCCATCTGTTATGTAACTAAAGGACCAGTTGGAAGAACGCTGTCTAATTTGATGAACCTCGGCTGGCCAGGTTAATCCATGAAACGTTCCAAACAAATGTATAATCTTTTCTAATCACTATTGGATTAACTGGACTAATCCAATCGGAGGTATATAGTGTACTTACACTATCACATTTCTTTTGAGTATTCCACTGTTTTTTTTGGTTTGTTTGATTTTTTGGGGGGTTGTTTTGGGGGTTTTTTTTCCCCCTTTACAATCTGTATTAAATTACTTTAAGAAAAGGCTTTCCAAAGTTTTGGCATTTTCTTATGAAACCAGTAAAGTCATCTAGTGAGTAAATGAAATGTTTCATGGAAGCTAATTCTTTGGCACAAAACACTCATTTCGCCTTTGGTCCTCTATTGAAGAGAGGTAAAATTTCACTGCAAAACCAAAAATTATTATTGTGCTACAGAGACCTGGAAATTTATGCATGTTTTAATTTTGCATCAAAACATATCTGAAAAAGGTAGATCAACTACAATTAAACATCTTTCCCAGATATAGATTTTTAAAACTGTACAGTAGGCATCATCACATCACCTACTGGCATTTGCTGGCCAGCTCTTCAGACCATACGGTTTCTCTAGTTCCAGGTCTTTACCACCCCCAGAACCCATGAAGTCAAAGAAAAGGACCTCCCTCCCATTTGTAGTTGACCTGATATTTTGTACTGGGAGGAAAAACCCAACCTAAAAACAAGCCACATACACTACCGTTGACTCCCCAGCAACATTCCTTCAACAAGGTCCACATCATATTTTCTCATTTTTATAACAACACTGGATGAAGGTGTATCACAAATTCACAAAATGTATACATGACAAGTTTGGTGAGAAGAAAATGGAATTTATCTTCTTATAAAATTAAGCTGGAGATGGAAATGGCAATAGTTTACAAAGATGAGGCTGACTGAACTTGAAAAGGGCATGCCATGCTACCTGCATTGACTCATTTACTCCTTTGGTTTCCAGTACAGTATGATAACCAGTCTAAGAAATTCAGTGAGCATTAGTGACTGAAATCCACTGACACAAGTATTATAACAACTGAAATGGCTTCTGTACACTGTAAACAGAAGTTTGGCTAGCAAAAATGGTAGGTGGGATGCAGGAACTTTTTAAAGCATTTGATAAATTTTAATTGCACTACTTTACACTTGCATCTTGCTTTTTTCCCCCTTACTTAATGAAGCACATCAAATGCAACTCCTCTCTAGCTTCAGTGATTTCAGTCTAGGCATTGGCTTTTTTTTTTTTTTTTTAATCTTGCATTATCAGTGTGGCAAATAGAGTCATTGCACATTTCATCCCGACCTTATCATTCCATTCTCCCTGTTCGGAGGAGGCTTGTCACCATTTTTTCATTCACTAGCACATTTTTCTCTTGCTTTCAGTTGTACAGTGATAGTTTTATTGATTAGAACAAACTTGAAGACCTTGTTGTGTGTAAAGCAAGTGCCAAGCAAAAGGAGACTACAAACTCTTCGAATACATGCTATTTTTCAATTGAATTAAAAGTCTTCAAGAGAATTTAAGAAAAGAGAATTGTCTAGGCTTTTCAGTTGAGGTTATTTAAAGTTGACTACTGGAACTAGGCACTTAATTCCCTTAGGCCTTTTTAAAAAAACTTCATGTTTAATAATTAATCCTATATAGACTTTCACAGAATCTTGTCCTCAGCAAATTAAAACGGGAGCATCAGACTCAATTAAAACTGCTTGGCTGTCTGTGTCTTTCTTGGTAGCATCATTAAAGTGGGGTCAACTATCCTAGACTCCCAAGGCTGTAATCCAGAAACATAATTGCAATTGTGTACCCAAACTGAAGGACTATACTGTCTCCTCAACGTATGGTTCCATCCCAAATTGCTCAGCACTGAGTGAGGTAGCCTTTCAGCTAGCCCATAGCAAGTATCCCGCTGTAGCAGCTCTTGCCTTCCAGCTATCTGAGCTAGTGTGGACCCCCACCACTCCTTTGGACACGACTGTAGGCATACTTACTTTAGCACCGTTATCTTTATAAGTCCAGTTACACCTTAAGAATATTTCTACTATAGAGGAGAGTTCACTTCTTTTGCTTGTTCCTTTTTTAGATAAATAATCTGTTTCCTGACAGTGTATCCAGCAGACTTCTCCAAACTGAGTTATGAAGGATCAGTTCCACACCAATATGAAGAGTAAGTACCTAAATAGATTGATTATGCCAGAGAAGCATATTCGATAGCCCTGAGGTTAGGGTTATGTAGAACCATTCAGCTCCAGGTAAGCAACAGGAATGTAAAAATCTGAGGTAGAGCATGATATATTCCTGTTTGTGTTGTAAAGCTGATACCACACAGCACAGAGGATGTGAAGTACTGCCAAATTAATGTATTTCTTAAGTTTATCAGGTTTTACCCATGCAATCTTAGTATTGCAATCAATATAGTTTATCTGTCTCTACTGTAGATAATTTACTCCTTAATGGGGAGAAAAACTGAAAGAAGCATTCATTGTGTAAAAAAAAAAAAAAAAGAAATAAAAAAAGATCACCATGACATGAGTGCTTCACAAAGTCATTTCAAATACATCTCAGACCTCAGCATGACCCATTTCCAACAGATCCACATAAAACAATAAACTTTTAATTTCCTCCTCCAGCATTTCTCAGCATTGTATCATTCTTTCCCATCACCAACAAGAAGCAGAGCAAATCTTCAACAAATGACCTAGAGGGTTCTACAACATTTGTTATAAGTTACTTAATAAAAATGTTTTATTTACAAGTGTCTAGAGAATTGTATGTTGATAGCCTTGAAAAAGGGTTAAAAATGCAACCTGGATGTCCTAAGGGTTTACATTGAAAAATCACCATAAATAGTAATAAAGACTCCAGTTTAACACACACTTAAGGCAGGTAGTAAATAAACATTTTAAAGACAGAAAAATAGTAGTTCTTAGACTGAAAAAGGGGAGATTTTGAAAAGTTGAAGCAGTTAAATAAAACATATTGGAAGTATGCCCAGTTTTAAAATATTTTTCATTTGTACTGTTTCTAAAGTATAATATAAACAAATTGGTTCTCCTAATTAAACTGATTACATTGATAATGTACAATTAACTCAGCTGCATCTTGTGCAAAGATGACACCTTTCTATGAATCTTAATCTCATCTCTTCTATCTGTAATTAAACAAGATAAAATTTGAATGCACCTTTAGAGCTTGGGTACGGATTCGCAATGGCAGCAAATCTGCATGGTAGCATTGATTTCCATGGTGCAAGGCTGATTTGCACCAGCTGAGGGTCTGGCTTTTGGCCAGAAGCTCCATTAGGCTGGTATAAAACAGCTAGATATTTTGTGGGGATATCCATTTCCCTAGTCCCCTTTCCTACCACTTCCCTCTTTAAATTCAGGAATCTCTAGACACGATCCACACAGCTTATTTGTACACCTCAATGCTGAAAGCAGAAAAAACAATTACTGAATTCTACACTGTTTCCCTCACTGTGCACCATGTCTTGGTTTTGGTGGTTTTTGGGTTTTTGTTTGTCTGTTTGTTTCCCCCCCCAAATATCAGAACATTGCCAGAATCCACAATTTAGGAAATACAGCAGATGGTCTGTTTGACAGAATGTCCTCGTAGGCTATATACCAGTGGCACGCAGTGTGATCTCATGCCTATGAACAGCTACGTGATCTTTTCACATTGTGACACACTGCTCATTTCAGGCTCCTCACTACAACACTGTTCACATTATTACATTTGACAACATGATACTAGGCACTTTACTTTGCAGCATCATTTAGTGGTATCGCTGGTATTGAATATTTATTCAGGCCAAACTGAAAACCAGCGTGATGAAATGCTGTTCATTTTTTAGCTAGGACAGGAAGCTCTGCTGACAGGTGTCTGAAAGGAGGCTCAAAGGATGGAGCAAGTTCACAGGATATGCCAAGTAGGTTAAGGGCATCAGGGACTCCACACCAAATAATACCTTTAACAGAAATAAATAATGAGACATACATATATTAAAGACAATAATTCCACAATTATCTCAGCTGTGTGATCTTTGACAAGTCATCAAAATCTGTGTCTGTGTAACCCTATAACTTCCAGATGAATATGCTTCCTATGAATATGGCCTGTGTGCCATAATCCTAATTTTCCAATATGTAACCATTTCTACATCATTTCCAGCCTTCATGGCAATAAAGGACAATACTGCAAATGCTGTGATGAGCAGACAACTAGCGAATCTACACACAGCCTGACACAAAGGCTTGAAGACATTAATTTTATGCCCCTTTCCTTGGTCTGCAGAAGTAGTAGTGAAGCCCATGACAGTGTTTTGGGCATCAACACCATCAACATAACCACCTATCTTTTTAACACACAGGACTGTGGACCCCTGCTTTATAGGCTGAGTTGGAGTTGTCACAAGGACAGAAATAACAGGGAAAACAAAGGAGATTCACAGAGATATGGAGTGTCCTGGTTTCAGCTTCATTCAGAGTTCATTTTCTTCCTAGTAGCTGGCATAGTGCTGTGTTTTGGACTTGGTATGAGAACAATGTTGATAACGCGCTGATGGTTTAGTTGTTGCTCAGCAGTGTTTACACCAGTCAAGGACTTTTCAGCTTCCCATGCTCTGCCAGGGGCACAAGGAGCTGGGAGGGGGCACAGCCAGGACAGCTGCCCCAACCTGCCCAAAGGGCTATCCCATAGCATATGGTGTCACGCTTGGTATAGAAACTGGGGGGAGTGGGCCGGGGGGCAGCGATCACTGCTCGGGAACAGTCTGGGCATCGGTCAGCGGGTGGTGAGCAATTGCATTGTGTATCACTTGTTTTGTATATTCTTTTATCATTATTATTATTTTCTCTTCTTCTACTATCCCATTAAACTGCCTTTATCTCAACCCATGGGTTTTAGTTTTGGGTTTTTTTTCGGTTCTCTCCCCATCCCACTGGGGCTGGGGGGAGGGTGAGCGAGCGGCTGTGTGGTGCTTGGTTGCCGATCAGGGTTAAACCACAACATGGAGGCAGAAAGGGAGAGAAGATGATAGAAACACAGGATAGGAGGAACAATTGCCAAAACCAGAGCACATTTTCTTACTATGGGGTAATAAGGAAGAGACCACTAAATTTAATCCATGCATACAAAACATATCCTTGGCAGGCATCCACTGCAAAAAGCAAAGGCCTATACCAAACTAAACTCTTGTCAGCAAGGCCATAAAGTTGGAAGAACTCTGGTATTCATCCCCAAAAAGGTATTTAAAAGACATGACTTAAAAATCTTCTAGATGAAAGAAACAACGATGGTTCTGCAAAACAGTATGCACTGGTGACTACAGCTGATACTACACTGTGGAAGCTACACCTGTACACTTCCTCCACAAAATGACTGCAGGTTTCCATCCCACACTGCCCGTGTGCGCGCACTCCCAGCTTTGCAGACTGGCTGTAAAGGAGAATGAAATGTGGCTATGTGAATCAACACACTTCGCAAACCAAATGCTGCAGTTCAAGTGACTGCACGCCCTAGTCTGAACGGAATACTTAACATAAAGTGACTTAAACACTGAATTCAATCAACTGACATTTATAAAATTTTAAATTATTGCTTTACATTATTTTGAAGTTTTGCAAAACCTAATTAGAAAACTGATGGTCTGTCAAATCAAGATTAACTGTTACAAAGAACTAACTTATATTTCATCCTGTTGCTGTTGATGAGGTACCTCCATAAAGCTTTTAAGCCTCTACAGAGGAAAAAAATTGGCCTTCAGTCATCCTTTGGTGGCTTTTCAAAGTTGCAGCTTCACCACGCCGGGAGTACAATGACATTCAAGTTAACTCTGCATGAGACAGCTCATGTCTGGAAGCAATATAGCTGCATTTATTTTGTCGCCATGCTGCCAGACTTACTCTACCAGGTCAGTACAAGCTGAGAGATCTCTGAACTGCAGGCAACGGTGTCACTGACCTTTCATCTCTCCATTACATCCTCAGTGGATGTTCTCACAATCTGAACTACACGTGTTTTGAATAATCTGTTCTATCTGGGCTATAATCTTATCCTTTTACCACCTGAGATAATCAAAGCTGACAATATTCAGAATTGAGGCCCTGATCCTAAAAGCATTGAAAAGCAGGTATTTGTTCACCTCCACACACAAAAGTTTGTATGTTTTATAAGAATATGCAGTAACTGGACAAAATTATAGGCATTAAAGTAGAATAAAATCTTGTGCCTTTAAAAAGAATTACTTCACTATTACCTGAATAAAAATTTTATTTTTGAAACACTGAGGAAAATGTAATTGACCATATTTTTAGGCTAGACTGTCACGATTGAAATGAAAATGCATTTTTAAGATAAGCTTTGACATCTAAGAGAAATTTTCAAAACCATTGTATTGATTTAGGAAATTCCTAAAGACCACAGACTGCAAATCCTACCTGTCGTCTTGGTGTATCCTGTCTTTCTTATGTTGAGTATTTCAGGAAAGAATGCTGGCACCAAATTAAGCATGGGCTGTCGGATGTCAGCTTTACATGAGAATCTGCCTTGTGATCATGGCAATAACAGTAATGAGGCTTCTAGCTTATCTTTTATTAGAGACACAAAGATTTTATGCATGCAGACCTTAGAAAAATTCATGTAGGTCAAATCTGAAATTCAATTAAATGTTAGAAACCTAATTAGAGAAATAAGTTTAAACTATTCTACCTCAGCAGTTTAAGGCTTTGTCTGTACACAAGTTAGCACACAGTATGCGATAGTGTGAATTCAAGATACACCAGCCATTGTACCTCAGTCTTCTGAGGGGACATTCAGGGCATTCATGAAACTCATGTGCTTGGAGTTGGGTAAGCTCCTGGCAATGAAGTCGCAGCACACTGTACATCTACACCAGGGCTTCATGGTACTGCTTTGTTTCCCTGTGAGGAGTCCAAGGCCACTGCAAAAACTGCATAGCAAACACTATCAAGGTCCTGATGTGGCTTAGAAACAACTATTTGTTTCACCAGGTTCACAATACACGTGCACAAGCCTTGTGCAAGCACAACGGAGGAGAGGCAACATGGTGACAAGAACCAGGAGCCTGGGTGCGTGGAGCAAAGAACCACTCCCTCCGTGTGGGCACTACTGGCTTAGCATAGAAATGAAACAACAGCCTGAAAACAAGCATTCGCTGTTTTTAAGCCTCCTCTTACCTGAAATTCTCTTATGTACTATTAAAAGTATGTAGTAGCCCTACAGAAGCCTTTCTGAAAGGCTGAATTTTAATCAAAATCCTGGATACTAGGCACATTATCTTGCTTGTTTATTTGTACTTGATTGAACGGTTTAAGCCAACATCTGTAAATGGACCTTGTTGTTTGCAAAGCATCACTAGTGGAGAACAATACTTTAGGTCATTTTGTTAAACATCTGCTGTGTTGGAAAACAACACTGTGATGAGAAGATTTGGAAGAGGAACTAATGTTTGTTTTTCTGGGAATCCCTTGAATGTTTGAACTTAAGCCATGTTATGGTCAAAGTCTCACAGAAAAATATTACAGAGAACAGATACTTTGGAATGAATGCTGTTTATTCACACCCGTTTATCAGACCCATACGTATACAGCCATCTTCTATTCAGCTACTGTACGTACTTAAGTCTCTCACAAATAAGCTGCGTGCACAACTCGCAATGCATCATTAAAAGGAAAAAGAGACTAAGTTTGCAAAGTAATGAACTATACCAAGACAGGCTGATTTCTTTTAATTTTAGCTTTAACATAGGTCAAATTCTTTACGCTTGTACTTAATTTTAAGAATGGAAATGATCTCTTGGAAACCAATGGAAATACACTTTGAATGAAACACATGCTGGATTATGTTGATGTTTCAGGACCCTAGGAACATTCCGTCACTGCTTTTAGCCCATGTCATTTCTACATGCATGACAGACATTTGTGAAATATATATATATTTTTTTTTTTTTAAACAAAATTGCTGATCACAATTCAATATGAGAAAATATTTAGGCCGCAGTGGATTGTTTAGACACCTTACCTGAGAGCATTACTCTACATAAAACACAATTTTTCGAAGAATCACTAGAGATTAAATTCAAGGCTTTCTGTAGACTTGCTTCCTCTAACGCTGCTTTTGTATTACAATTATTGGAAATAATTTCAATAGTATCTACTTTAATCATCTTTATAATTCATAGTTGTTACCAAGCCTTCTAGTATTTAGCAAAGATGATTTAGACTAAGACATCTAATATTTTTAAGAAAAATAAAAGTACCTGCCATAACTTCCTGCCTGAAGTAATTCTTGAGTCTCATTGAGAATGTCTTCATACTCTCCTAGTTCCTCAATGACTTCACATGAAAATAGTTCTTTAAAATTTTAAGCCAGTTAATTTAAGGCGGGGCGGGGGAGGTAGGGTGGTGGTGGCGTGAACCTGCTGCACACACTACAGAGGAGAAGATACTGTGTGATAATGACCAGCAGGGGTGAGGGACAAAGGACAAACTGTTGCTGAAACACTGTACAGCTGCAGCCAGCCTTCAGTTTAAGCTTCCCCTGGATCAGTTCTTGTCTCTCTACACTGATGCAGATGTACAGCTGTCCCCATTCCTCCCCACCCCCACCTTTCCTGACCACAGTACCCTGGTTTCATATCTGCATTCAAGCCCCACTTCCATAAGGGAAATGCATCCTGGGCTCATAAACCCATTTAGAATATGCTACAATCTCTAGCTGGGAACTCTTGCAACTTTTCCTACCACAATGCAATCCTTTGAGAGGCACATGGCAAGTGAAGTGTTAGTATTACAGCCCCAAAAGCCTGGGCTTTTTCCAGTTGGGTTCCTTAAAGTCAGGTTTTAGTATTCATTTTAGGATTTAAGTCACAGTCACATTTCTTGAGGTAAGCTTATTTCATCTGTTACACACCTGCTGTGTGCAGGACTGTGACACCTGTTGCAGCATTCTTTCATGTGCTGTTTCTGAACAGAGTAACAGGGAGTAGTGTATTTTAGTCCCTAAAGAAAAAAAAAGGACCAAGAAACCACACAGGTATTCATCCATATGGATGCAATGATTTCTTTTCCTGCATGTCTTCACCTCCCTATCGCTAGGTACTAACCTGTCTTGTTGTCATTAGCTATATCCCACTTTTGCAGCCCTGACTTTGGTTATCATTCAGAAATTATGGAAGGAGCACCAATGCAGACACCAACCAATGCAGACGCCACTAGCCTTCAGTGTGATTATACCTAGATTCTGTCCCCTCTCCTACGGACCTGACCCTGCTTGCCTGTCACAAACATAATAAATTCTGCTGCACGTGTTAGCTGCAGCTACAGATGAAGGGAATGGCACTTTGCAATTGCTTTACCTGCCGTATAGCTCTTCACACACGTTTTCCCTGGAACTGCCAAAAATACTCCCTTCTGCCCTTTGCAGTGGAAGAGACTGCAAGACCGTGGCTTAACGTATCATGTTCAATCACAATCACGATCACCATCTTGGCAGATACAGAACACTGAACAGAGGCTAAACCAGGAGGCAGGCTCTACTGACTTAAAGCAGGTTGTTGTTTAGTTGTTTGGAGTTTTTTGGGGTTTTCTGTTTAGTTGGGTTTTGGGTTTGGGTTTTTTTTGAGAGTTAACAACAAAGCTCTATCACAGTTTTGATTCCTGAACTGCTGATGTTTTCCCAAAGGGAAGCATACCAAATCATCACCACTTCACGAAGCCTGCCAAGTCATCCTAACATGGTAACACACTTAGATTGCTGTTTATCTGGTCTGTATTTGAACACGAAAAACAAAGATTTCAGCCTAATGTTTTAAAAGGCGCTACTGACAGCTAATGCCTCATATTGCTAGGCACATTAAATTATTGATTTCTCCAGCTGGCGTGCACATCTTCTGTATACATTTACCCTGTGTCACACAGCTAAACAGCCAGAAATAGAAATAAGCAAAATCACTTCAAAAAATTATCAACATAAATATCTTACTACTGATAAACCAAGCACTGTAGCATCTCTACAAGTATATAGAATTAATTTGTTTTTCTGTTTTAAGTCTGCACTTGTATCACCTCAACAATATTAAACACAGGTATGAATTTATTTAAAATGCACTTCAGACTCATTTTTAATAAATACTGACTTCAAATTACTCACCCTCAACCTTATTTTAAACTGAACTAGCCCAGCTTTTTGCCAGCTGTTCTGCTAAATAAAACAGATCCATGGCTCTTAAAATTACAACACACAGTATTTATATCACAAAGTTGGAATACATGTGAATATGTACAAGCACCATGAAGTGTGGTGCTATATTGTTTCCTCTGTTAACTGAACAGTTTCGAGACACACCAATACTTCCTAGAAAAAAGTAATTTATCTTACAAAAGAAGTGGGGTTTAGCCATCAGCCAACTGCTGATTATTTCAAAGAACTCAGTGTTACTCAGGTTGTAAGACAACTAGCAGCAAGTCATTGTATCCATATTTAACTGTAATTTCTTTAACTCTCATGCTATTTCATTTTTTTGCATTATCTTTGCAAATACAGCCCTGTTTCTGAAAAGATTTGTTCCCGTTCTTTACAAGGAGCTCAGCAGAGTTCAACGAATCTACATGCAGCGCACGCATAATCACACACAGCAAGAGTGGGCAACATCAGGAAGTAAGTTACTATAGCAGAAGAAAATTCAACATTTCGAAAGCTCTACTTTCTGCACATGCAAGATTAAATAAACGCTTTAAAATGATTTGGAAGTCTTCATTAATTACAGATGTCCATCAATCACAAAATCACCCCCGGAATTATTTCATATAGAACAACTTACTACCTCCATGCTATGCTTCCTACTCGAGGGTGGTGCTAGCATGTTTCCTAAAATTGCAGTGCTAGGTAGCCACCTCCTGTTCACTCTATCACTATGTTAGTATCATTGCAAATTCTCAGAAACTTGCCAATGAATTAAAGCTCATTTGGCAAAATTGGAAAGATTTTATAATAAATGAAACATTTAAGATTTGACATTACATATTTGTTTCCAGTCACATCTGAGATGATAGAAACTAGATTGCTTTGACAAATTTATCAAGACACCTGTGTATTTCATGTACCACTCAGCAGTGGTACAGACTCCAACTGAAGACAACACAAAAGCTACATTTCTGCCAGATATATTATATTTAAATGAACAACAAATAATTGTTTGCTCTCTGGTCACAGGTCAACAACATCAAAGGGTCGTCTTGATAGCAAATGTTAGTTATGGGAGCATATTATATCAGATAATCTAATTTCAAACTTTCCAAAGAAAAATGGCAGTTAGGCTTCCCTAGTGATGTTAAAGCTTCTGATGGCTATGAAAAGGTCCAAATGCCCCAAACACACTCAAATATTAAGTACATGCCACTGCATTCACTGAGATTAGTAATGCTAAGTTTGTTGGCATTTGTTTGCATCACTAGGGCATGGTTAATATTGCACTAATTTCAGAGTACCATGTTTATGAAATAAACATAATTTAATTACATGTCCTTTGATCTCTTAACAAGTAGGAAAAGACTCATTCCTTCATATTTCTAAGTCTAGTGAGTTGCTCATTTGGGGGATGAAAGAGATGATCTATTTGAACTTTATGCTTTTTGGGTCTTCAGAGAACACTGTTGCATATCCTCCTATGCTGGGTTATAGCTCATGGCAGAAGATGATTAAGAATCAAGAACGCTCTTTACAATTCCACAAATACAAAATTGGAGTTGGCCAGTTTGGAAAGCCTACTAATGGGGACCAATAACTAATAAAGTCTACAATACTACAGGAGAAAGTTCTTCTCTTTCCAGGACTTAAACCACTTTATGAAGGTTTGCCTTTAATGTAACTACAGGATTATTATTACAACTTCTGCAAAAAGAACTCAAAGTTAAGCCATACAGGTGGGAACACACAACAGGAACAGACTTTTGGTCACTAAGTCATATCCCTAGCATCTGAGTCAGTCAAATAATCTCTTCCATAAATGAAAATAAGATTATTTTACTTTCATTACCCATTGGAATATGGTTTTGGAATAAATGCACACAGAAAACACTAAGTACTAAAAAAGCCAGTCTACCTTGTGCAAAAAAGTTAAAAGAAAACACTGCATATTGATAGTACTTATAACTCCCTTATACTATTATAGAAATGAAGCAGGCCTCAGTATCTGACACTGAATATACTCAGAACTGCTCTCATACCAATACACGCTTGTCTGAAGTTGTAGAATGTCAGTTCTCTTGACTAGGACATGCCTTGTGTTGAGCATGCTACTTGATACTGAACCCTATGGACAAGTGAAAATGTGAACTTTCATCCTTTTTTTCAGCTTAGTTGCAAGCCCTGATGCCTCCAGTGTAACATGAATGCTCTCTGAAATTCCAGCTCTGCAGTGCAATAAAGAGCTTCAACTGCATAATTACTAAGCCAATCTCCTGTCTTATGTTTTATCCCTTGGGTTTGAAATTTCTGATTAATACGAAAGCACACTTTCAAAGGCAGGAATAGCATGCTCTGTATGAGTGAACTAGCCAGAAAACACAACAGAATTCATTTTTCAATATAAGACTACTGAGGAAGTTCTCTCCTTGTCCTTAAGCAAGCCAGCCCCATTTTCCTAGGTGCGAAGAAGGATGATACATTGCTTTAGCATCCGCAGACGTACCTGAAGTTTTTAACTTTTTCTTTTAATGCTCTGTTCTTAAGACTATCGTTCTGATCAGAGAGCATTCAACTTGCTATCGCAAGAAACCAAGCAGCACAATACTGAAGTCTTAATTTTAGTAAAAATCATCTGAATGGCTCATTACTTTTCAGTTTCATTGCTTTCAGCAATTCACTGCTTAAAGTAAATGACATGTCAAGTGAAGAACAGTTCCATTTCTATAGGCTATTAAAACAGAAATATGGGAGATTGGAAGTCAGGGAAAATGGTCATTCTGCTGTGGAGTGCTGGTCCATTTAGAACCACTGCATGTGTCTAAGTTTCTTTTTCTTTTAAGAAAAATTATATTGAAAAATGAACTCTCTTTAAAAAAGTACTGTCCATTATAAATCATGTTCTGCAATATATAAAAAATACGCGTAATCCTTGTCTGAATCATAATAACTATTTGGCCTTACTGATAGCTTGTGGCATTTATTGCCACAAGATAACTGTTTTATACAAAAGAATTTTAGAAATCACTGCTTTCCAATACAAATTGCCCCTTGTTTTAGAGTCCCGAGATCAGATCAATAAAAGCACTTGACTTCCTTTTTCTGTGTAGCAGGCATTGAGCCTTCTTAAAAGGGAAGTTAGAAAGCAAGATCCAGGATGTATGTCAATGATGTTCTCTTAGAGGTGGATGGCAGCCAACATGCATAGGGAAAGAACGGTCTGTCACTGCAGGTTCAAAACTTGGGCAAGGAACAGGAAACATGAAAAGACTGGTGTTATATTCTCCACAGGATATGGCCAAATCATGACTATAAAATGGCAACTTTGTCCATTCAAGGGAAGTTGTCCCAGAAATGCTGCTCCTTATCGCTTGCTATTTTAATACTTCTGAATTTTCACATAGGAAGACAGTCAACCAAAGAAGTTTGCTTATCCTTACTTCTCAAGTAGTCACTGAAAATAAATAAATTGATTTTTTGAATAAATCATTCATAAACAACAATAAGGTTGGGAAATGAGGGATATCAGATTCAAAAGAGGGAGAGAAAATATTATTCTATAACATTAATGGACAGTAACAACAAAATGCTTTTTCAACACTCAGAAAGTAACTGAAGATTCACTCTCTACCAAACCCACAGATTATCAAGTGAGGAAAACAGATTATTTATTCCATTTTAGGAACGTTTCGCTAAAAAGGCGGTTGCTCTGATCTAGCAGTCATTCAGTTTGAGAAGAAGTTCAGACAGGTATTACAAGCCTCACACAAATCTCAAACACCTTGTGCTCTCTAAACTTTTGCTTCAGTTAAAAAAAAAAAAAAAAACAAACAAAAAAAAACCTTGCACAAGCAGCAACTATTCAATCTCTCTGGACTGTAAAAATATTTGGATTGTGACTACACAAAAAAACAGTACTACAGTCAAGACTTTATGGTATCACCAGTAGGTGAATCAAAATCAAGCAGAAATTTTCTGGTGACAAAGATTCATTAGAAAACCCTGGTTCAGGGAATCAGGGCTGATTGTTCAGAACATCTTGGGCTTGTCATTTTCTGCTTAAGACAGGCCAAGTGTTGAG
>VZTL01034142.1:8293-18517 GCA_013400535.1 Scopus umbretta | reverse complement strand
CTAGCCTCCTTCCTCCCTCACACCAGCTTAACGCATTGCACTTAAGCATCCATCAGTGCTTGTATGTGCCTTTAGCTTCTCCTTTATATATCTATTTTGCTAAGGATTCAAGCAAACACAGTTACCTGCACACTCACACATGCATGTTTTGTTATAATGTAGTTCAGTTGCATCATTAGTGTACAGGAAACTGAGCATCGTGGCACGAGCTTCACGGTATAAAATCTGAACATCGGCTACCTTCTCTGCAGCCATATGGTAAAGATGTTGAAACACCCCTCATCTAAAGCCCAGATCCTCCAGATACTTACATCAGGCCTGCAATGGTTTGGGGAATGATGCTTGGAGGAGATACAGCTACGTCTGAGTAAAGCTGCAGTGACACACGCTTCAGGGGACAGCAACTGCTTGAGAAAGTGCCTGGGTGTTCTGCAGGCTTGTGCAGCCCATGCTGAAGTATATGCTGTCACAGCCTTAGACACCCTAAGTAGTATCCATTCAATCTAGATTAAAGCTAGCGTGAATATGTATACACACACCAAATCATAGTGCGGTCATACCCGTAAGCACAAACAGCTTTACTCCTGTGGGCAACCTATTTACTTCTTTTCCCTGTTCCAACCCTTGTTAATTCACAGGGGCCTGACACTACAGCTCTTGAAATGAATGTCAAAAGTCCCATTAACTGGCATGGGCAGAAGTCCAGCCCTTTTTACTTTCTAGTAGAGTTCAACCCCCTTCAGATACAGATCTTTTACATTTTTCACCTCCTCCTTCCTCCCAGTGCAACCCTCCCAGTACCTTCCAGATGCCTCCTTCTTGGTAGCCAGTCCCTTCTTTCTATCCGGAGGTCATCCAAAGGCAGTAGGACTGAGAAATGTGCAGCCTCTGAAGCTGCAGTGTTTGGGTATGTCTACAAGACTCTTGTTTGTAGAGTGATGTGAGTTGCTGTATAGGATTAGGACTCCTGTTTTCCTGCTCAGATGGTGGTGCTGATTGGAATGAGCTTCTTGCCCAAGCTGGAAAGCAATGTCAATAATAGTTTTGTGTCCCATTGCCAGCACCTGTCATACATCCTTTTGGTCTAATCGGTGCAACCTGACACTTAATATGATTTGGCTACATGGGAATGTTTTTTCCTCTGCTTCATACATATATTGCTACTGAGGTATGTTGATATATTTAAGTTTTTCCAGTTAATTCTTTTTCTCCTTAACTGGCTAATTTAAAACTTACTTTTTCCTAAGTGGGATCAAACTGCTAATGCTTCAATAAAACCCCTCAAAAATTATGAATACTGACATAATTTAGACTCTTTAAAGTATAATTATAGATTGGATTAGTTGAACTGGAAATCTCGCAAGTACAGATTTTCTTGAAATATTTATTTGACTATTGGTGACCCAAAAAAATTCCTTTTTGGACACATTTCAACACTTGTATTTCTGATTCTAAACAGACTCAGAAAGTGCAAAGACATGTGAAAGGTGTGTAACATTCATTCTCTCTGTGTCAGTATTTCAGTCTGAACCCATTTTTCTTTACTGCATATGATTTGACCTGTACCAAATAATTCAGATAAGAATCTTTAAATGTTTCCTATGGTGCCTCTAACAAATCTACTGCCCACCTAGATATACCTTGCTTTTTCAAGCCTATTGGCTAATCATCGTTCTTTTGTTGACTAATAGTCTCAAGCTGTATGATTTTCAGTGAATTGTACTCTCATTTTCTGAACATTCAGTTTGAAGTTTCTTGGTTCGATTTATGGGAGTACTGAGTAGCGTCCCCGCATACTGCATTTTGTTCAAGGTCTGAATAAAATATAGATGTTAGCCACCTCCATTTGGACACCCAAACTGTTGGATGAGTGATTGAGATAAGGGTTAGATTCACTTGTTGACATATGGGGGTGCAAGAAAATTTAAAGGAATTCCTCAAATAATGAACACTATTTATCCCATACAATAAAAGAAGAATGTATCCTGTGGAATAAGGTTCCAGATCATATTACTAAAGATTGTACCATAACATGTCTCCACCAGAGGGACAGACTTAGATTTCATATGCATAAGTAACCTTAACTGTGTTTCTCTTTGAAGTTCTTCAGTCTTAATACTTTTATTTGCCTGTAAAATTTGTATGTTAATACTAAATGATTTATTTTTTTTTTTAATTTTAAGACATGCTTATTGTGTTCAGGCCTCTAGCAAAGAAATAAATAACATGAACCATTTTGACTCTATCTCAGCAACCTATCAAACAGGCAGGTACAAAATATGCCATACTTTTTTTTTTTGAAGTATACAGAAAGATTAGTCAGGGAGATATATTGCTAGTAAGGGAACAAATCTGACCCCAGAGAGTCTGAGTTTAACCTTTTAAGCATTCCTGCTACTGAAATTTGTGAACACTACTATGGAGAGTGGTTCACTGTATATTTCTACTTTTCCTGTATTATATATAGTTTTAATACCCCACAAAATAAAAGTGCTGAACCATGTCTGGTATTTTATTGTGTTCCTAAACTATCATGAGTTAAGTATGACAAATTCTCTCCTCTTCCAACTACAGAAGTTTTGTTTTTTTTTTTTCAAGCTCAATCACAGAGCATTTCCATTAAAAGCTGAAGACCCCATCTCTAACCCTGGCAATACCTTCTCCACATGATTAATTATTTTACACATTCTGTAGTCCATTAGGGAAGTGTCTGATGGCCTCAGGACACAGATATCTGGCCTTTATATGTATTATTTTGCCAACTTCTTTTTCTGTCCTTTTGCAGTGAAATAGAAAACAGCATATTACTTTGGTTTTTCATTGCCATGTTTGTTTCACCTATTTCTAATTAAGATTTTTCATAAAGATCATTAACTTGCACTTTCAATAATTTATTTTTGTAAAAATTCAAATATCTTATCCTAAAATAAATATCTTACCAAATATCAGGTAGTTCCAGAAAAATATGTGAAAACAACGAAGTCTATAGAAATATGTGCATCTCTTATTAGAAGACAGAATCAGATATCAGTTTCAGTAATGATAGTGCAAACTAGAAAAAAAAAGTGTAGATATTGAGATCAATAGCAGCATAACGGAGAACAGCACTGTGCTTCCAGTCTGTGCTGCTGACGTTCAATGATCTGTTGTCTTCTACTTGGGTAGTTCTAGGGGGGAAAAAGAATGTACCTGAAGTTTATCAGTTGTGGTAATAATTAACTCTGGCCTGTAAAATACTTTCTTCCTTTTTTTCATTTCAGATACAAAATAATATGGTTTTAGATAAGGGAAGCAATTCTAAGATATTTCCTATACTGTTCAGTATGCTGCCACATACCAGAACTGGAGAAAACAAATATAATTCTGACTGCAGTGAAAAACCCTGCCAAAACTCCCTATACTTTCAAAACAATCCAGATTCTACCCAACACACTTGTTTGAAGGCAGAAATGTCACAAAATCTTACTTAACTGGTCTTCTTGCATCAGAAGAGTACATACCTGTCTTTCCCCCAACATTCTGAAAATTGGACCACTGTTTAAATTAGTTGGTTTTGTTTATGATACCAGAGAGCACTAAAACATGTCTCATATATTGATTTATTGGGGATTTGATTTTAGGATTTTGGTATTCTTTTTTCCATCTGTTTTAAAGCACCTCATCCATCTGAATGATTGCAGCAGACAGGGAATATAAAAAATAAAAAACAAAAATTGTTATTCTAATATTAACTTAACCATACCCCCCAAAAAAAACTTTCAAAGTTTCAAACAGGGTAAGATTTATTTTTTGACCTTTATAGCTAAATTACACTTGTCAGATTTCATGGTTATCAAACTTCAGAGCTCAGGATATTTTCATTCCCGGCTGTAGAGAGCAAGAGCTGAGGCAAGTACACTGCATGAGAGGACTGGATATGAAGATGTTGGTCTTTCCCCAGATGAAGCTATGGTGACTATACGCCTTATTTTGGATCACCATCTAGGTGCCTAAATTTAGGTGGAATGAACACAGCTTTCAGCCACATTACTTTATTTTCTTAACATTATTTTCCACAAGTTGAATTGACTAAATCCATTTTAGGAGACATAGAGAACCTATCTGCTGGAAAAAGCCTGTAGGCCAGAGTTAAAATTCCCTGCATAAGTTCTTCTCAGTCTTGCCCCTACTGAACACCTTCAGTGAAATTTCTTATGTTGTAGTAAGTCAAGATCACATCTGACCTACACCATCATTAAAAAAAAAATCAGCTTCAGTCTCACAACTTCATCCTCTGACTTTCTAAATTATTGTCTACAGTCAGATTCCTAATGTTTTGACCAGTTTCTTTTCAAAAGGAGGTTTACCAAGGTTAAGTCTAAGCATCTATTAAGTAGTTTTCAATATCTGAGTGAGTCACCTTTGATTCTCCTTAAAGTTCGTGAAGAGGTGATGAGAAATACACACTTTTAGACTGAAATTCATCTGGTTTATTCCAGAGATCTACATTAAGATGAGATAAATCACAATTGTAGGTAACTGTGTCTCTTCATTGATTGCTTTGGGAATTTAACAGCTACTTTAAATGTAGACATAATAGACATCTACATTTGGTCATTTAAAACAAGACTAGGCAATTCTTTTCTGGATTCTGGATGCATCTACAAAATATCTCTGTCTTGGGATTTACTTGTAATAAAACTTCAGTTTTCTGATTTTATATCTACCAGAGCAAATTGGAAACAAAAAAAATAGCCCAAAGACAATTTTGACATTCATTCTGCCAAACAGGAATGAAAAGCAAAAGCACTGACTTTCCTTATGGAATTAAAGTTCTTTAATAATAATACGCGGCCCATCACCTTTTTTGTCTAAACAATGTAAGATTTTAACATAATATTAAAAATATCTTACTAGAACATAAAATTAAAACTTTTGCCTTCAAAATCAAACAAGGAAGTTGAAATTATTCATTACAGCTTGATTCAGAAATCTTAAAGTAGATGTCTAAAGTAGGACAGATGCACCACACCCTAGGTGTGCAGAGTCCTCTCCATGAGGTAATAGCTGACAAGTTCCCAATCAGACACATGAAACAAAGCCAGCTCCCCATGGTTATGTCTACAGCTCCTGTCCCAGAGCATGCTTTGGATGACAATTGACCCTGCCAACTGGACCACTCCTGGCAGCACAGGCAGCGTGGGAGCCTTCCCCAGCCTGTGCTTGTGCCTCACCAGTCGGTCAGGCAGGGACTTTGGGTATCACTGAAAGAATTGGTGGCTGATGCTGGTGCCTCAGAACCGGGAGTATCTGAAGCTGCCATGACAGGGATGTGGAGAGAAGCAACAACCACAGGCCAATGTGCTTACTCTTGAAATTGTCTTCTCTAATTTTCTTTCAGGTGAAACTTCTCTTTGCTTTCTCCTATCATCTCCTATCACTCTCTATCATTTCTCCCTTTCCCCTCTACTCTTTTTATTCCTGCCCTCTCCATCACATTACATCAATGCCACAGAAAGCTTCTGAATTGCATGCAAATCAGGACAAAGAATTTGCACTTAGCTGCAATTCAAGTGTCTTTCTTGCTTAGGTAAATCGTTCATCCCTCGATACAGTGTGTTCTGGGAAGACAAACACCATGCCAACTAAAAAAAAAAAACAAAACTTGAAAAGGAAAAGGTATTCTTTTTTCTGAAGGCTGTGTTTTTACAGTCTGTAGCCAACACTGACTGTAGCATGGGCTGTGTACATGACACACCTCTGAAAACTGAGCCAGTACAGCTTTAGTTTCCATTCTGGAACCAGTCAAGAAGCTAAATACATTCCTGATTAGCTCAGAGACACTCCCAGCTCTTTACTGTAGCATGTTGATATTACATCTGGGGCTGTTCATTAATACATTTTAAAGACATATTTAGTCTTAGTTATAACAGATGTGGCATTGCAAATGATCTGCCATTCCACCCCAGCTTCTCTTCACTCTCTGAACATCTATGTTACATTTTCATTTTAACGAGATTTTCACTTTAATTTGATTCTTCAGATATCTGCTAGGTGTTGGATTTTTTTCTTTTTATTTCCTTTTCTGTTACAGTCAGGTGTGTAAGTGATTAGTTTATACAAATTTCAGAAGGATTATTTTTTTTTCCAGATCATCGACCTATAGGGAATATGTAGCTAATTTAAAATGTTTTACAGATTTACACTGAAAGATGCTCCATAAAAGAATGACACTACAAGTTACATCAAACAAGCAAACATTTGTTATGGGGACAGTAAAATTTACTTTTCACAAAAGGAGCCTACAGTAATAATGCATTCAATTCTATTTCCCAGAATGCTTCTTAAGTATGTTAATAAAGTCTTTATTGTGTCTGCTTATAAAAGTCACCACCATTTCCCATTAGAAAGTCTCTGTTTATTCATCAAACATTTACTGACAGTGACTGCTGGGAGCAGGCTCAGATTTCCACTCCATTACACGTTTGTGGCATAAAACACATTAATTATAGATATATTACAATATTCAACTCATTGAGGAAAAATTAGATGATCAAGGCTCATTTTCCTTGACAATAAGCAAGTTAATGAAAATACTAATTACCTGATGATGAAGTGGAGCCTTCAGGATTGAACGCTTAGCATCTGTAGAAGAGCTTTGTGAATCTAGCACAGAATATTAAAGCCAGAAGCATTGGAAGTCTAAAGGGTGGTTCATGAGGTCATCATGTGCCCTTTAATCACAGGATAGAGAGTAGTTAGTTCATAACATAAACTTTGATATGCAGCTTTGATGGATGTCATGAAAAACCACATAAGCATAGTGTTCATTTAAAACTAATTATTTTTGTAAACTGATGTTTTTTGAATTAGTAGATACATTGTCTAGCTCAACTTTTTTAAAGGAACTGTGGAACCTAGCAAAGATGAATTTTGGTATACAGAGGCATGAGAACATCAGAATGAAGAAGAATAAGTCACAGCCACAAGACTTCCTTCATTTCCAGAAAAAGTCATAATCAAAACTAATGACATATGAAGTTAAATGATTTCAAATTCAGGAAATTTATCTTTATTTATTTATTTTTATTGCAACCACTTTTGCTTTTGTGCTTGTATAATTCTTTTTACAATTTCTAATTTAGACTGTAAATTGGAATCACTAAACCTATGATGTCATCCTTCAGTTTCTTTCCAAGATCAATTTTATTTCTCATCGCTTTTGACATTTTACCAATGCATTTGTGTAACTGTTGGAGGTAGAAGGTTCCCTTCACTCTGACTGTTCATGCTGTCTGTTAAAGACAGAAGTATCATTTATGTTTATTCAGTTTAATTCATTTTTCCCCCAATTACTGTGCTTGATAACAACTTTTTGGCGATTACATATTGCTAAATAGTAAAAAAAACCCAAAATATTCCCAAAGTATTCTTTCTTTTCTGAAGATAGTAATAATCATGTTTAATTAACAAATTCCCTTCCTAAATTTTCTGTGGGCATCAGCACTCTATCACCCAATAAAATAATGTGATTATCTTCTAACTGCCCCAGAACCCTGTTGTAAGTTGTGGATGAAAATATCTTCAATGTGATTTATTCTACTGGCACCTATTTTTTTAATATATTGTTCTTGTAAAATGCAAAACTATGTAAAGCTGACAACTTCCTTCCTAGGAGCAGGGTAGTAAGGAGTTTGCGGAGCAGAAATAACCATATTTGTAAAGATCTCTACACTGTATGAGAAAGGTTCTGTGGAAATACCATGCAGGTCCTGAGTTCACTTTTCATCTTCAGGCACCTTATATTTAGGCTTGCAATATGCAGTTTATGTCCTCGGTGTAGACCATTACTACTGCTTTGCAGAAAGATGTTGTCTGTAGTACTATAACTTAGATATGCAACAAAAAAATGGAAACTAAACCTACCACCTAATCTATTTTTGCAGTCTAAAATTTATGAGCCACATATTATTCAAAGAAGTTTCATAGCAAACTTACAGGCTAAAATCGCATGGTACAAGATCAACACTGCAGTTATAACTTCCAGCAATCTTACTCCAGTGTACAGGAAAAAACAGGTACCTAAAAACATGTGCACATGAACAGGCCACCTAAGTCATTGAGTGAGAAATGCCATGAAGAAGGAGGTAACTTTAAGCTTCTATATTAAGTGCATATATTCAGACTAGAAGGGAAACACGCATCCATATGGCATTTATAATCCTGAAGCCAGCTCCAAGTATAGGTTTCTAGTTAGAGTTAGGTTTTTGTTCTGAAGGAAACAGAGGAAGAAGAAATGTTGACTCTTTTTATAGTGTATAAGGTAACACTTACTTGGGAAACAGGGTATGAGGACTCCAGGCCTTTCTCATGGGATTTAAATTCATAAACGTACGGGGAGAGGTATTGGCCAGATAATACAGGCAAAACAGATAGAGGAATATATGAAATTTTGGGGGGTTCAGGCATGAGATAGATGTGCTGTACAGTGTTATCAAGACTTCAGTGGTTCTTCCCACCTCCTCTGCAAGAATATAGACAACATATGCTACAAATACATTGCTCAGTATAGCCACTCCCAGGAATCATCCTGTCCCTTAGGCTATGTGGTACAGAATGGCTTGCAACCATTCTGCTAAGCAATAACTCCCTTAAGGCCAAATGGCCACCTTCACAGTGCACAACATTTGGTCCTGCAGCTGTCTTGGGCTCTATGTGCTGTCCTTGTGACCCTGGAACATAATAATTATGCTTTTGGGTATTTTCAGCTCAGACTGCCCAGAACAGTATGTCTCAGCCCAACAAGGTGGTGTTTTCATAGCATGATGTGGAAGTATCTGCCACATACTTCAAATAGGGCTTGAGTTGCCTGAGGATGCAAAGCCAACTGCACTAGTGTTGGAGGACTTTGTAGGACAGAGGGAACCAGATCTGTGTATAGCCTTATCTATGTTGTCAGCCAAAGTGAACTATCTCCAGAATCACTTTTGGGGATTGTTTCAACAAGGCCTAATTCATCACTCTGAAAGAGATGTCAGGAGCAAACTAAGATGGCACTCAGTTATTTGACAGCATAGAAAGCCACCAAGATCACTCCTGCCATATTCTATTTCTGCTTTGGCCTGTTCTTACTTTGTTTTCACATCCTTCTGACACAGATCAAAGAGCACCTCTTCAACACCTTTATGCTCCGACAACAGCGCAAATTGGAACTGCAAGTAACCAAGCACCTAGTCCCTTAGCTCTTTTACTCAGGGCCATGCTTACATAGGCTATTGCATTTTTACATTCTTTCACGTTTAATTCATTTTTCCAGTGCCTGCAATCCTTTGTAAATCTTGCTGTAGCTTTATTCATGTCCTACTCTTTCACAGAGGAACACATGTCCTGAGAAGTATCGTCTATTGAGAAAAAACCTCTTTGTCTGTGCAAAGAAGAAATATCAAATTGCATTATATGCAATAGTAAGCTCTGATATAGACAATGCAGACACATTTTAGACATATGCATGCACTGGGTTTGTGATGCAAAGAGTCTTCATACCAGTCCCATAATCTAAATCTTGGAACTGGTGTTCCGACAGACAGTAGTGTGGCAGTAATCACAGGAACAATATCTAGAGTTTCATCTTCATAAAAGATCCATCCTTGGTGTGCTAATGTGGATCTACCAGAGAAACATAAAATCTTCAGCAGAATTTAACAGAAAAAAAAATTATTTCTATTGTGTGAAATTGCATTAAATATTTTCAGAGGAAGTTCTGCAAAACAATTCCTACTAGTTTCATAGGGTCTATAAAATTGGCCATATTTTACTTGGTTCAATAGTCAGAATTCTCATTTACAACAACAGGCATTTTAGTAATTCCCTGTCACTGGTTCAAGTCAGTATGATGTGATATTTCTTTCTCCATTTCAGGAGCAAAAGGTTTAATCACTAATGAAAAACAGCATTCAAAATGATGGCTAAAGTAGAAAACAGACACACCTGGGTTTTTTGTATGTACGTTAAACACAATAGCATAGATTTTAGAAACAGTTTGTCACAGGGATGCCATACGATATCATGACACATGATTACATTTCTGACAAAGAAATAAGCAAAAAAAGCAGCTTGAAGCAACATGAAGAGGGAACCAGCAACCACAAATTCTCGATATGGAATACCATTTTTTGCCCAAGCAAAGCAAACTCTCCTAAACTTTGTTTTAGTTATCATAGAATCATAGAATTGTTAAGGTTGGAA